>JAQJVL010000221.1:324435-421989 GCA_035578905.1 Stictocephala bisonia | reverse complement strand
AATTTAACAAATCAATATTGTATTAGCTGAGAGGTATTAAATAATGACACATAAGTAGTGTAAATATACAGTTGTGCGATTTGGAGTTTTTAAATGGGCCCTTTCAAACCTGACATCATGGGGTTTTCTTGTTGACTTGTTTGTAGCGTAACGGATCATGGTGCAAAATACCACGACATCAAATTTCATAATTTTCCTTAAACAAAATAGCGGATGGGAAATTATGATTTTCCGCCATTATCACGATTGTTACGAATGGTTATTACGATGAGATAAGCATAACTGAAGACTGATAACCAGATATAGATTACAAATGTAAACACTTAACATACCAAGCAGGTTTCCTTGGTGATGATATGTCATACTACATCAAAATACATCAAAATACTAACCCACCCACCCGCCCCTACACGTACAGTGGTACTAACCCACCCACCCGCCCCTACACGTACAGTGGTACTAACCCACCCACCCGCCCCTACACGTACAGTGGTACTAACCCACCCACCCGCCCCTACACGTACAGTGGTACTTGTATTTCATTATGGCAATTGTATGGACGGGGTTTGGGACCGTCCGCATATAAACCTTGTTCAGGTAAACATTAGATGTTCCTTCAACATGTATTACACCACAAAACTCGGTATTGTGTGAGTTCTGCGACACTCATGTTTTAAAAACGCCTTTGCACACCGCGGTCACACTATGTCATGTGACGTCACGTGACAGATAGCATATTCACACCACACTCTGTCTGCGGGTACCGAGCCTCCTGGAGCCCCGACTGTTCTCAGTCATTTGTGATCTATGAAGCAAGGAAGATGTCAGTACATAGCAAAAAAAATACCTTTAATTAACTACATTATATATTAAATTTGGAGGAAATAAAATCAACAATGGCAACATTCATAAACAATAGCTCTGAAATATGATTTGTTTATATTTTGTACGTAAAGTTCTCAAGTTTTGGGAGAAGCAAAGCAGTGCAAATCATGTCATAGTTAGTAAAAATCACTTTAAATATTTCACAATGTTTCTAAGGTAGCCAGCGGGAGTTGCTGTACAAAGAAAGGTCCGGGTGATGTTCGTACTTTTCGTTCTTTTAATAATAAAAATATATTTTGAATATTTAATATTGTAAAAAAGACAAACATATATTACTACTACTTTGGGCAATCGACAATCGTTAGAGGCTGTGTGTTGTACGATGACTCATATACTATGCACTATTATATTTTCAAACATCTTTCCTCACTTGAAAATAAGAAATTTTAAATTCTTGAACTTGGTCGAAAATAAGTGTGAAAATGAGTGTTGGAGTTTGCTCTTCATCTACCCGCTACTTCGGCACCAGTTAAACGAATTTTTTCAATAATGTAAAATGTATGGACAACTAATCGGAATAGACTGTCAGAGGAGGTCGAAGCTATTTTGAGTATCAAAGTTAACAGTGATATGTCATGTAATGAATTTTTGGATACATTGAAAACAATGGTTCTTTACTTAAAAAGATAATAACTTCAGAAAAATATGACTGGTTTCAGCCTTTGGCCAGTACTGTACTAGTAAACTACCACAAGTGATGCCTAACCATTTTGTAGGAGATTTATCAACATTTATTGAGATCAGCCAAGTTAACTTAAAATTTCAAAAAAGAATACATACTTTAAATTATTCCACAAATTTTAATTAAAAAAGCGCTTTCGAAAGTATATTTGGTGTCCGTATTTTACAATGAAAATGTATGGCAACGTCACGTGGTATCGTGTGACCGCGGTGTGAATAGGCCTTTTAGGCCATCATCGATCACCATCTAATGTCCCCTCCCTTTTTTACAACTACACACAAATTTTGACGCGACTTAAAAAAACGCAAAGGAGAGTTAAATTTCCCAAATAAAACACTAGCTGGTGAAAGAGGTATTTTCCACTCCACGTGTATTACACGACATAACTCGGATGTTGTGCGAGTTCTGTCGATCACCAACCACCTAATGCAATCACTCGCTCTGGTTATGTTTTGTAACAAGGGAAGGCTTGTTACAAAAAAAAAAAAAATGCAAGAGAGAGTGACATTTACAAATGTGTGGTTTAATAAAATTAAATCATAAAATCAGTTTAGTTTTAAAACGATAGGCCTTTTTCTCGTCGTAGTACGAACATAGATCCCTGACAACAGAGACGGCGTACTGCGACAAACACGAATATTATTACCACAACGGAAATACACATTATTAATAAATTGTTTAAATTAAAAGAAATTATTAATAAACTCTTTGAATGAGCAAAAACGAACCAGTTTTAGCTAAAGTAAAGCGAGTAATAACATTCTCATCTTTCTATGGTTCTGAACTTAATTATTGTTGATGGTTTGCTAATGACTATGAAATAAACCTATCATTGTTTATTGCTAACACGTAATGTTTAAGTATAAGTTCTCGTGTGGTGTATTTTGTATTGCGCTGCTTATTAATAAGTAATAATATACTAAATATTACATTTATTCTTTACATTTATATACATAAATATAATGTCTGTCAGAGAAAGACCATAACGCCAAAATCACGACACAGAATAACGAGCAAACTTTGCGCATTTAAGTGTATTCGTATCGATTTTGGCTTTCTCATATTATGTACAATATATAATATTTTATAATAGTTTATTTAACAAATTAAATAGGTTTTTCCTCAGTATAGTTAAAATAAAAACTAGTTGACTGTATTGTGGTTTCATTTTACTGGTTGACCTAGTGATTCAAGAAATAAATGTTTTGAAAAGTGTATTTATAGTTTTTCTCTGGTTAAGCAACGTTAAAGTGCATTTATAAATTATCAAACTACTTATATCTTATTCAAATTATTCTTATCATTGGCATATTTAAAGAATCATATAAAATAATCAAATTTAATTAATTGAATATATATAATAATTATGACTGTACATCAATGATGATTGTGACTCAACATCCTGTGGAAACTCAGAACATTCAGCAAAGACCACTAAGGCGGGCTGGTAAATACACCGCGCCTAGTTATTAGCAATGCTAAAACACACGGACAAACGCAAATGAATCAACAGTACCTAGCTGGCTAAAAAAAGTCCGAAGTCTCATTTTTTAAAGGTATTCTTCAATGTACTGGTTACGTACAACAACATTTATCTAAAGTCGACATAAATTGTCGAAAGGTGTGACTAAAGACTCTTTTAATAACTTTTTATCCGATTGAAACTTATAATCGATATTTAATGAATGTCCCAACTGACGTAAGCGCGCTTAGTGGCGGTTCGATGAAGCTCTGTCGCGTGGGGTTGTCAAGAGTACAGTTAATTTGACAATATGTAATTATATTTATATATACACAATAAGGAACAAAAAGGTTTAAAACATTATACACAAACAAAACTCAAGTTCCTAAAATGTTCATTAACACAAAAAGCCACATGTTCTAATGAGCAAGTTACTGGACATTAATTGTAGATACAGAATTGAAACTTAAAATCTTTGCTAGGCGTTAAGACGTTGTTATGGTTACTGCTGGATAATATCGTCACACTATTGGTAATAGCATTCCCTAACTTCTCGTAGTTCCAGCACTCGCTGAAGAAACTCTCTGAAGTCAAGTCGAGAGATTCAGTAAATGGACTATAATTTTATACATGTATCATTTTGTTACGTATAACTTGATTTTATAAAAGGTGGATTTAATTGATTTAACTCCATAATAATGGTACATGTTCATGACAGGCATATTGATGCCAGAAATATACCAGTTAACTCTTATAAATGTGAAATCATCATCAACACTATTCGAGTATTGAGGACATTATACATAATAAAACCAAAACGGCTTTTGCAAAAAAAAAAAAAAAAAAAAAAAAAAAAAAAAAAAAAAAAAAAAAAAAAAAAAAAAAATCTAAGATATGTAAAGACAAAACATATGATTTTGAATATAATATATGCTATTAAAAAGCGTATTCCACTATATTTTGCTATACATCCACTATACACGTCAACAAAAACGTCGGTAGTTCGCGAAACTTATGTGAGAAGCAAAAGAGCTGGGAAACAGCACAAAAGTAGAAACGAAAGCCAGGGTTGAGAGAGGACATAAATATAAGGAGGGGGAGAGGTAGCAAGTGGTGTATTGATACTAAATAGGAGAGAATGAAAGGATGAGAGAATGGAAAGAAGGAGGAGGAAGAACAACGAAAAAGAAGGAAAAGAGAGAAGGGTTAATGGCGAAAGAGGTACGGCCGAGAGGGAGAGAAAGTGAGCTACATCCGGCTTTTCAAGATAGTCAAAAAACTAGCTATGATTCATGTGGTTCAGATTCCTTGATAAATTATTAGTAAACTACTGCTATGTTCTAGCTAGGTAGTGTTTTAAACTGTCTGTATTGAGACCAATTTTATATTTATTATTTAGCTTGATGAGTCCAAATCCATCGCACAGCAATATTAAACAATTTATTAATTAGTACGGGACGTGGAAAAGTGACACATCACACACCACAAGTAGTGTGATACAACAGACAAGCGACACATCACACACCACAAGTAGAGTGATACAACAGACAAGCGACACATCACACACCACAAGTAGAGTGATACAACAGACAAGCGACTCATCACACACCACAAGTAGAGTGATACAACAGACAAGCGACACATCACACACCACAAGTAGAGTGATACAACATACAAGCGACACATCACACACCACAAGTAGAGTGATACAACAGACAAGCGACACATCACACACCACAAGTAGAGTGATACAACAGACAAGCGACACATCACACACCACAAGTAGAGTGATACAACATACAAGCGACACATCACACCCACAAGTAGAGTGATACAACAGACAAGCGACACATCACACACCACAAGTAGAGTGATACAACAGACAAGCGACTCATCACACACCACAAGTAGAGTGATACAACATACAAGCGACACATCACACACCACAAGTAGAGTGATACAACAGACAAGCGACACATCACACACCACAAGTAGAGTGATACAACAGACAAGCGACACATCACACACCACAAGTAGAGTGATACAACAGACAAGCGACACATCACACACCACAAGTAGAGTGATACAACAGACAAGCGACACATCACACACCACAAGTAGAGTGATACAACAGACAAGCGACACATCACACACCACAAGTAGAGTGATACAACAGACAAGCGACACATCACACACCACAAGTAGAGTGATACAACAGACAAGCGACACATCACACACCACAAGTAGAGTGATACAACAGACAAGCGACTCATCACACACCACAAGTAGAGTGATACAACAGACAAGCGACTCATCACACACCACAAGTAGAGTGATACAACAGACAAGCGACACATCACACACCACAAGTAGAGTGATACAACATACAAGCGACACATCACACACCACAAGTAGAGTGATACAACAGACAAGCGACACATCACACACCACAAGTAGAGTGATACAACAGACAAGCGACACATCACACACCACAAGTAGAGTGATACAACAGACAAGCGACACATCACACACCACAAGTAGAGTGATACAACAGACAAGCGACACATCACACACCACAAGTAGAGTGATACAACATACAAGCGACACATCACACACCACAAGTAGAGTGATACAACAGACAAGCGACACATCACACACCACAAGTAGAGTGATACAACAGACAAGCGACACATCACACACCACAAGTAGAGTGATACAACAGACAAGCGACACATCACACACCACAAGTAGAGTGATACAACAGACAAGCGACACATCACACACCACAAGTAGAGTGATACAACAGACAAGCGACACATCACACACCACAAGTAGAGTGATACAACAGACAAGCGACTCATCACACACCACAAGTAGAGTGATACAACAGACAAGCGACTCATCACACACCACAAGTAGAGTGATACAACAGACAAGCGACACATCACACACCACAAGTAGAGTGATACAACAGACAAGCGACTCATCACACACCACAAGTAGAGTGATACAACAGACAAGCGACTCATCACACACCACAAGTAGAGTGATACAACAGACAAGCGACACATCACACACCACAAGTAGAGTGATACAACAGACAAGCGACACATCACACACCACAAGTAGAGTGATACAACAGACAAGCGACTCATCACACACCACAAGTAGAGTGATACAACAGACAAGCGACACATCACACACCACAAGTAGAGTGATACAACATACAAGCGACTCATCACACACCACAAGTAGAGTGATACAACAGACAAGCGACACATCACACACCACAAGTAGAGTGATACAACATACAAGCGACTCATCACACACCACAAGTAGAGTGATACAACAGACAAGCGACACATCACACACCACAAGTAGAGTGATACAACAGACAAGCGACACATCACACACCACAAGTAGAGTGATACAACATACAAGCGACACATCACACCCACAAGTAGAGTGATACAACAGACAAGCGACACATCACACACCACAAGTAGAGTGATACAACAGACAAGCGACTCATCACACACCACAAGTAGAGTGATACAACAGACAAGCGACTCATCACACACCACAAGTAGAAAGCGACTCATCACACACCACAAGTAGAGTGATACAACAGACAAGCGACACATCACACACCACAAGTAGAGTGATACAACAGACAAGCGACACATCACACACCACAAGTAATGTGATGCAATATTTTTATTCGTTTTTGAATCCTTTTAGTCTGAGGACGGTAAACGTGGTTTAACATTTATCGAAGTCCATCACCATAATATTAATATCTTTGAACATGTTTTAAATATAAGATTTGAACGTTTTTCCGTTAAAAATCACAAATAAATATATCTTTAAAATTTAACTTTAATTCTAATGTAAGCTTTATAAGGATATACCACTAAATTAATTGATGACTAGTTTTATCCTTTAGTTTTACCTGTCAGATATCGCAGAATTTTTTGTAGATGGGATGCAAACAATTATTTCTTTGCGTGAACAAAGTATAAAAATTTTCGGATACCCGCCAAAATATATAACAACAACAATGGCAGATTGTAGTCAAAGTAGTAACAATCACCAGATACCCTCCAAAATATATAACAACAACACTGTCAGCTTGTGGAAAAAGTACTATCAAACGTCAGATACCCGTCAAAATGTATAACAACAACACTGTCAGCTTGTGGAAAAAGTACTATCAAACGTCAGATACCCGTCAAAATGTATAACAACGCTGGCAGCTTGGTGACAAAGTAGTATCAATCGTCAGTTACCCGCCAAAATGTATAACAACAACACTGGTAGCTTGGGGACAAAGTAGTATCAATCGTCAGTTACCCGCCAAAATGTATAACAACAACACTGTCAGCTTGTGGAAAAAGTACTATCAAACGTCAGATACCCGTCAAAATGTATAACAACGCTGGCAGCTTGGTGACAAAGTAGTATCAATCGTCAGTTACCCGCCAAAATGTATAACAACAACACTGGTAGCTTGGGGACAAAGTAGTATCAATCGTCAGTTACCCGCCAAAATGTATAACAACAACACTGGCAGCTTGGGGACAAAGTAGTATCAATCGTCAGTTACCCGCCAAAATATATAACAACAACACTGGCAGCTTGGGGACAAAGTAGTAACAATCGTCAGTTACCCGCCAAAATGTATAACAACAACACTGGCAGCTTGGGGACAAAGTAGTAACAATCGTCAGTTACCCGCCAAAATGTATAACAACAACACTGTCAGCTTGGGGACAAAGTAGTAACAATCGTCAGTTACCCGCCAAAATATATAACAACAACACTGGCAGCTTGGGGACAAAGTAGTAACAATCGTCAGTTACCCGCCAAAATGTATAACAACAACACTGTCAGCTTGTGGACAAAGTACTATCAAACGTCAGATACCCGCCAAAATGTATAACAACGCTGGCAGCTTGGTGACAAAGTAGTATCAATCGTCAGTTACCCGCCAAAATGTATAACAACAACACTGGCAGCTTGGGGACAAAGTAGTATCAATCGTCAGATACCCGCCAAAATGTATAACAACAACACTGGTAGCTTGGGGACAAAGTAGTATCAATCGTCAGATACCCGCCAAAATATATAACAGTAACACTGGTAGCTTGGGGACAAAGTAGTATCAATCGTCAGATACCCGCCAAAATATAAAACAGCAACTCTGGCAGCTTGGTGACAAAGTAGTATCAATCGTCAGTTACTCGCCAAAATGTATAACAACAACACTGGCAACTTGGGGACAAAGTAGTATCAATCGTCAGATACCCGCCAAAATATAAAACAGCAACTCTGGCAGCTTGGTGACAAAGTAGTATCAATCGTCAGATACCCGCCAAAATATATAACAACAACACTGGCAACTTGGGGACAAAGTAGTATCAATCGTCAGATACCCGCCAAAATATATAACAGTAACTCTGGCAGCTTAGTGTCAAAGTAGTATCAATCGTCAGATACCCGCCAAAATGTATAACAACAACACTGGTAGCTTGGGGACAAAATAGTATCAATCGTCAGATGCCCGCCAAAATCACGTCCGTGGCTTATTGAATTGTCCTGAAAGAGGCCACGTAGCCCTCGACTGAAAATACTCGGAATAACACAATACGGTGAGATTGAAACCATTGTAGTACAGACTATACCTCACTGCTCATTACATGTGACGTACAAGGCGACGGCAGGACAAAAAATGTGATAGTTGTCATTGAGATGGCGGCCAAGGGCAACGTGAGCCTGCCTGTGTAACCGACTGAAGTAATCGACCTGTTGATTCATCAGTCTACAATCTTCTTTCTACATTTGTTATGATTAAAGAATAAGCGATTTTAATCTTTAGTAATTGTAATTTATCTACCACTAAAGTTTTATGTCTAATGTTTTTAGATCAGCAGATAATCAGTTGACGCACCAACGAACAATCGTAAGAAGTAAATCCCTATTGTCGACGAATACGTAGAACGTTCTTTTGCCATTTCATTATTATTATTATTTTATTGTAACCCTAAACTGTCCGCATTATATGCACATGAAAAACTGATTAGCCTTGAAGATAGGAAGCGTAAAACAAATCATGATAAAGTTGAATAATTTAGCGATTTAGATTTTAATTGGTTTTAAAAGAAAAAACGAAAAACAACAGTTTCATGACACTAAAATTGTAATACTGAATGATACTCTAGATAAAGCAATACACTTTTCATGTTTACTACTGAATAGTTTTTATGCAGTAGCAACAACCTAAGTTATACAGCGAAACAATAACATAGATAGATGTACATAAAGATTACAGTCTAATAACATACAGTCGTGACCCTCCGTTAGATATTGGCGACAAGTACGACACTAGCGATCCTAGCGGCCGGCCAGCAGGCCATGTCGTTAGACTGTGATAGCAGGGATGGCTTTGCAACCCTAACTTACTCTCTTGGAAAAATAAATACGTTTTTCATTTCATTTCAGATGAACCAGCGAGAGTAAAAACACGCCTCAATAAAGACAGCAAATGGTCTTGCAGAAATGTTCAAAAACTCACAGGGCTCTAAAGAGTTGAACACAATCGGAGGTGTTTGTCTTTGGTTAGGCGTGGCTGCTAACTCGAGCGGAAGATTCGGCGCAGTTTTGGGCCTCATCTGTCGAGAAAGTTGTAATACTTTTGGCGGTGTGGCCTCGGCATTCCGAGATGAGAAAGTCGAACCCAATCTCGCAGTCACTACTCGATTGGCAGCCATAATTCTAAGCTAGATTCAATTAAGGCTCCAAATCAAACTAGGAGACATGCTTGCGCGCTTCGTATGCCAAACTCGTCACTTACTACGTCAATCAATAGCAACAGGACTAGCAACAGAACGTATTTAATTTATTGTATTTTTTAACAACTGTTTTACTATGTAAAAATGCAAATTCACTATGTTAAATCAACATGTTAAAATTGTTTGATGTTTTAGTGACAGTGGGGTGAAGCCCAAATAATGTTTTTCGTTTCTGATATTTTTCAATCAGTCCTTTGCCCTTAAGCTTTCAAATTAATCTTATTAAGCCATCATATCTGCTTACTATCTCGATATATTTCTTTGGGGCCGATTTTATTATAGAATTAAATGTACACCGTTTCTAGATCCAGTTTTTTATGGTTCAATACTGAATTTACAGATTTCAGAACATAATAAAAGTGAATATGATTGCGTAGAATCTATTTTTCGCTGTCGTTAGCTGTCATATTTTTTACTGAAGTAAAAAGATTATATTTAATTTTATGGGAGTTTTTATCCCATGTTTTTTTATGAAGAGCAAATTAGTCCCCAACCATAAATTTACTCTAATTCTTTTAGTGTTTTTTTCAATGAATTGAATGAGCAAATCTTACATTATAATCAACAACTTTATTAAAGCAAATAAGTTCATTATAATATATTTAAATTGTGTCAACGATAAATATATAATTTAAGTTTATATTCAAATCTTATTTTGATCTTTTTACTAGGTAGGTTAACATTTAAAGATTTTTTATTAATTTTATCGTGTTACTTTTATAAAATAAATAAATAAAATAGAAGAAATAGTGATTGTTATGGTCTTTACAGAGTATTTATTTCTTTATACATATTTTTTATTTTTATTGCTATATCTGTAGGTGAATGTTGTTATTATTATTTGAATACTAATAACATTACATAAACTTCATTTTGAGACAAAACTAACATGAAGAACTCACAAACACTTAATGTAAATAAATAATAAATGTCTGAAGGGCAGTCACCAGTTCCGTGCTGTACTAACATAACATCACATCAGCTGTTACAGGCCGAGCTAATGTAAACACAGGCAGGCTATTGTTATATATTCCTTACCGTTATGTGGCATGATCGCCCCTATTGTCTGCGGTATTGAGCACGCGGTGGGATGCGCGCCCAACGGGTTCTGAAACGGCCAGAAAATTGATAACAGATAACACACTACGAAAAACTAATGTTTTAAATTTAACGATTTTAGTGTATCTCTGTAGACATTGTAGTTTTTTTTCTTGATCGTGTTTTAATTATCTTAATTAGGTTTTTGTTTTAATTTTGTTTCACAGTGAACCAAGAATGAAGTATCAATAAAGCGACTTTCATTTGTAAACGCAACATCAATTGATACATAAGGTCTCTTACTAGCTTAGTGGTTAGCACTTTTGCTTCGTATGCAGAGTGTCACGTGTCAAATCCCTGGAGGTCCACTAAAAATTTGCGTGATGGGCTTAGATCGTTGTCCAACGTTTGTAGAACAATTTAAAAATGTTTCTGGTGTAAATAGACTAAAAACAATAATAAGAAAGCCATAATAAGAAATGCCTATATAGAAAACATTTGGTTCATTTATAATCCAGCAGAATTCGCATTTACTGTAGTCGTAAATGTTTCTATTTACCATCACAAGTATAACATTAAACTTTTGTCCAATTATCAAAATGATTAGTTCGATCAGTAATTAATTGCTTTTATGTTTTTTATCTACTGTATTTAGTGAATATAATAGATAACCCACTAAACAATCTTGAACCTATTCTTTATAAAACCAATTTTAAAAGGTGAAGTAGATATTTGGCATATTTTTCTTATACATATTTTTTTATGTTTCATTTTGTAGGTTTATAAGTGATAAAAGTTGATTGCTTTGCGTATTTTATGTTGTTATTTTAATGTTTGTGATTCTTGTATTTAATTTTAACTCTGCATTACATTTTCCCTCAATCTTTAAATTGAATACCAACCTCTGTTTGGGATAGCCGGTGGCCGAGCGGTTCCTGGCGTCAGGACACTGTTCCTGAGCTAGAGGTGTTCAGGGATCAAATCCTGGTGTTGACTTTTATTTTATATCAGTATTATCCACCTTGTACTGTACTGATTTGATAAGTTCCCGGCACATACAATAGTATATGGGTAATGGGCAGAATAAGGTTGAACAAACGATCGGCCTCTTTAGAAAACGTTATATTATAATTTCAAAAATTAGTTGAAACGAAAGTACAAAAGTATTCAATAGTAAGTATTTATCCAATAATTCGTCAACATTTAAATCTTAAACATTGGCTAATGAACAAACTCTTTAGCACCAGTGTAGCTAAGGTTTTGCTCGATTTGAGATCATATAACATTGGTCTTATGGAGAATCGATACATTTCTGACTACTTTCGACCCTTAAGTGTTCGCTCTTCAACTAAGTGAATGTCCAGTACAAATTTTGAAAGTGAACAACTGCTAACTGCAAGCCTTCAAATAATAACTCACTCAGCAATTAATCAAATAATGACTCGTTCTAATGAAACGTCGGTTACAACGAGTGTAATAAAAACTATAATCAACCATCTCAAAATAGCAATATTTACCGTTTACTTTTAAGATGTATACTCTCGAATACCAGGGGACACCCCCGTACTCTCCGCGTGCCAACCCCGTCACTCACTGCGCTCATGACACCTCGGTCTTGCCACCTGGGCAAGTAACTTTTGATTACTAGTACTAAGTTCATTTTAAAACTGTTTACAATCATAATATGTAAAAAGAGTATAACATTATTAACATGTTATAAAGAGAATATTATCTAAAGTTATGTACAGTAGCTTACTCATTGCACTTATTTCCACTCTGCAGTCTAACTATAAATACACAATGTTATTTTTTAGCCTACTTAAAAAGTTAATTTAATTTATTTTAATGAACAGCTGATGATTACAGAGATAGGGACGGACATACATTCACCTTTCTTATATTTATAGATAAAAAACGTCTACTGAATCAGACACTCAACTAACAATAAGAAAGATCTATAAATAATCTTCTCCGTTTAAAAACGTCATTATTTACATTTCCAGAGGTGTTAAATTTGAACAGCTGTTAATATTTGAAGAGATGTTAATTTTTTCTACTTTAGATCTCTCTCCAAGTTATTCTTATGGCAACAAAAACCTACTTTTTGGGCTTCCCGTGACCTTCAGGGTAAAACTATTTAACAGTTAAGACCTTATATCATAACTACGAACAAAGCAACTTTTTTTGACACCTCAGTCGTTAAAAAATGATACCTTAACCAAGAAATACGGGAGGACTTTCATTAACAAAATCTGCTAAGGATACTCCCTATAGCTCTAAAATAGGAATTTTCTGAGGAAGTACTACAATTTGCCAATAGAGTTCACCGGGAAATGCAAGCGGGGTCGAGCCAGGCCCAGTTGGCAGCTGCTCTTCAGCATATAAATAGCGTCAGAGTCTCTCCGGACTGTTGTCTTTCCTGACAAACAGGAGTGTACCACAACTTTATAAAGTGGCTCTCAACTTCCAAGTGACTGTTTTCACGAGATCTCCCAAGATTGACAACATTCCAATGTAACATCTTGTACAGACATACATCTTGTACCGAGATAAATGCGCAAAATATATGTGCTACTTATTTTGTACCAAGATATATGTACTACTAACATTTCTACCAAGATATGTGTGATACTAATTTTTGTACCAATATAATGTGCTACTAATTGTTTTACCGAATATATATATATATATATATATATATATATATATATATGTTCTTTTAATTTTTGTACCAAGTTATGTGTGCAACTTATTTTTGTTCCAAGTTATATGTGCTACCAATTTTTGTACTTAAAGATGTTGTTAATAGTTTTTTATGTACAGTTTTTTTTTTTATGTACAGACATATATGCTAATAATAATATATTCCATTGAAACAATACAAGATTGAGTAGTAATAGTTATTAATGAAGAAGTTAAATTTAACAATGCTTTTAAATTTCACAAACAAAATCTTCATTGAATAAAGTGGATCTTCTTGAAAAATTTCTTTTTGAATTTGTTGAAATGTTTTGCTGGTCTTCTTAAAATAACGTTGTAATTCCTTTTCAAACAGTTTACTAACCTTCCATATGTGTAAAATTGTGATTTTTTAAATGTTTTTATGGAATTATTTCTTAAGTAACGCTTTGTTTTGTTGAGAGTGTCAGTCTCAGTTTCTCCCGAAGATGGTATAAAATATCCCCCTACTTACTCCGTCCACTTTAGATCGCCCAGGATATTGATGACCTTTGAACGGCTGCCATTTCAAATAAATAAATAAATAAAAATGCCTTTATTTTGGAGCGTATTTCAGTTAAAGCTGTTTTTCAAATCAACTCAAGTCATACAATAATATACAATGTTGGTCTTAAGATCTAACAATAATATACAATAAATAACCAACCCAACACAATACAAAAAAACACTAATTTGAGAATAAATACATAGCTACATACAACACTAATATTAATTAAACCTATTCTTCAAATAACATCTCAACTTTGACTTAAAACAAGGTAGAGACAAGTTTACTTTTAGGGCACCAGGTAGCTGGTTCAATGTAAGAACTTATTTTCAAGTAGCTGGATTACAACACTACGCTTATTGTGTCAGCATTTTAGACAATATTTGCTTCTTGTGAGGATTTACATTACAGGAATTTACACAAATGTAGAGCAGAAAAGGGACTAAATATATTTCTTAACATTGTATTGTAAAATATCAACAAGATTTACTATTGGCAGCTGTCTGATGACCTTTAAAATATAAGCCAATGTACAGAAGTAAATGGCTCGGAATAAAGAAACTTACGGGACACTTGTAATTTACAAAACTATTATTTTTGTTCTAATTTGCAATGGAAGTTTTTTTCCACTAGCAAAGTGTTCCTCGGAGGGGGGGGTCAGCTCATTCGGCTCTGCCCTTTCATTTTGCCCAGCTATTCCTATCGTCCATTCTCAGACAGCAACTCTAGGGTTGAGGGGTCGTGTGTAGACAGGAAGGCTAAATCCAGCAACTAATCCTTTCAAACGATGTGACGAAACGCCCAGTGGAAAGGGTGTGTATGTTGGGTCCAGAATTTCTCTGGTTGGTCCTGGATCTATTTCCAGGAACAAATATGTCCTTATCACACAAATATATTGGTCCATATCACACAAATTTTGGTTCGTACCACACACATATATTGGTCCAAACGCATGTAAATTCGTATCACACAAACTTTGGTTCTTGTCACACAAATATTGGTTCGTACAACACACATTGTCCTTATTAAACACGAGTAAATTCGTATCACACAAACATAGTTTCGTAGCACTCAAATATAGGTTCGTATCACACAATTAGTCCTTATCAAACACGTGGGTCCGTATCACACACATAGTCCTTATAAAACACATGTAAATTCGTATCAAACCCATATAAGTATGAATTCAGGTTCAAATTCAAGTACGAAACTGATTTTCTTATTGATCTATTTTTGTAATTTAAGTGCATTATATATAAGTAATAACCAACGCAAAAATTATATAGAAGAAAAATGTTAAATGACTAAAATTTAAAATTTGTCAGCACCATTACTTGTGTTCTAAAGATATAGTGCATGTTCAACTTGTGATTAAGTTCGGCCATTTTAACACTATTTCTTTTCGTAAAGCTTTAAATTGACTTATTATAACATCATTAGTATGAAAATCAGACAAATTTATGTATGCCACTGAGAACAAATAAATAATATAGAATTTTAAAATGGCATACATATGGCACACGATGTCTTTTTTTGTACAATATTACACCTTTCGTTTGTTTGTTTGAACATGAAATAATTTCGACAATTCATTCAAAGTACAGATTCACGTTGTACTTATAACAAAAGAACATATAGTTCTGGTCAGTGCGCTCATATGCAGCATTTAATGTTATGTGCTTTGGCAGACGGAGATGTAGAAAGGCTAGCCTATTTTAGACCTAGTGGAGAATGACGCGTGAGATACAACGAACGGATATTCCATATCCGCGTGACGTCAATTGATGTAAATCCGGCAATGTGTCTGTTGTACTCAGCAGAATGCCAGAGGTCGAAAATATGTACACCGAACATACTGTGTCTGATCTTATTACGTCCTCCCAACTTTCCCATCATCTGGAAAATTACCGAAACTACCGATGTTACCACCACTTTTGAACGCATTTTTTAATGAGTCGTGACGTAATGGACACGTTTTTTATTTCATTACAAGGGCGTCAAATTTTGTCACACATGAAATTAAAATTAAGATCCTTAATTTGAAAGCAATAATCCTATTTTCTAATAGTAATTTAGACACTTTTTTATATTTTAAATTTAAATATTCAAGCATACGTGCAATTTTGTATTTGGATTTTCAGCATGTTTAGTTTTCCCATTCAATTTGATTACAAATGTGCTTAGAAGGTAAAGATGACACTTTTAATCGTTGCTCAAGTTGGTAACGTATTAATCACAGTGTATTAATCACAGTGTATCAGTTTAGCTAACGCCCTTTTAGCAACATCAAGAATATTATATGTTATATGATGCAAAAAGATACTCCATAAATTAGTAGCCAAAGATATGGACATTAAAACATGGCTGATCATCATCATTTATAATACAGAGACTAAATCTAGACTTCTCTTTCCCCTCTTCACACATAACTTTTAAAACCCACTTCCACTTTAACCCTTACTCGTTTATTTCTCCTCCTTTTCCTTTATACTGTACACCGCTGTGTATTTTAATTGTTTATTTATATATTACACCGTCACGCAATTTGATATGCCGCAATGAATTGTTTAAAATAGTTCATATAGAAGTTTAAAATTTCTGAGAGTTGGATTATAAGTTTTTGTATTTTCACACAAGGAGTACAAAACTCCTATAGGCCTACAACATTTCCCCTCTAAAATGTTTAAAATCTCAAGTTCTTTCAAAAATTAGTCAAGGAAGCAGAGTGAATGTAGGCATTGTTACGAACTAAGCCAGACTATTCATATTTAGGTTTCACAATCAACAATCCAATGACAAGTGAACAATCGGAGTTTATCAGTTGATTGGATTTAAAAATTGTTTTGATTCTTATTGGGAATAAACTATGAACAAAGAATGAATTGAAGTTAGCAGCATAAAAAGTGCTGTCACATATTTTCTCAGCGATAAGCTCTGTATTTAAGCACTTTCGAAATATTTATGTTTGTAATATCTTGATAATACTGATTATAGCAGATGCTACAGGTGTGAATAAAGTTGTTAAACGCACCCGCGACCTTCTGTGTGGAAATTAAAACCACTTCTGCGCCACAAATGTCTCAACAAAATAGTTCGTGGTTTTTCTCTCGGTCTACAATGTACAGTAATGACTCTACTTTGTGGTTTGCAGACCCAAAATACTTTTCATTGTTGCGCAAGTTGGTAACGTTGTTGACGATAAATTTACCAATCCGGTATAGGAATTGCAACGATATATCGATATATCAGAAACTACGATAAATGTGGTTCGATATATCGATGTATTAGTATTGATATTTTCTTTTGATAATTTCGGCCGTATCGATATTATGGTCCGATAATTCATATCACTAAAAATTGACGTTATTATCTCTCCTGAAAATCATCATGATTCGAAAAAACACATTTAAATTGCTACTTACGCGTACAAAACATGCATTGGAATAACAAAGTAACTTTATTTAGTATGTTTACGTCAGGTTAACGCACTAAAATGTAGTTTAACGAATTAATTTTTTTTAGTTTTTAGTGTTTATTAGAAGCCTAGTTGCATTTTAAACCTGAAGGAAATAATTACAATGTTATGACATTATTCTTTTATTATTAACAAAATAAAGGTATAATAAGATTTCCCGATATATTGACATTTTTCTTTCTATATTATCCAATATAGAATTCTATATTATCGATATTTGGTTTGCGATATATCGATAATTCAATATTTCGATATGTTGAAAAATGTTGTCATTCCTAATCTGGTAACAGCTATGAGCTAAGGTTAAAGAAAGAATTCATTTATTCAAATAAAAAAGACGATTTGTGAAGAGCTTCATAAAATAATTTAAAGATTATAGTAATCGCTTTTGACAAAAATATTGTTCTTGTAAGGCACTGTTGTAGTCGGCCGCATAAGATTGCTTCTGAGGTATACGAAATCCTATTAGTAAATAGTTGGCTTTATTCCATTATTGAAAAGAAAAAAAGAAACGTTAACACATCATGACAGAGAGAAATGTTTGGTTGGTTAAAAAATTCCCTGCTCATTATTTTAAACTAATTGGTCGTGAAAAATTCTATCTCGTTTTTGTGGAATCCGTTACCACGTCTTTTTTATTCAAACAAATTCATGCTTCTCCAGCATGTCTCAAGGTTGGTTTTAAATAAGGGATAAAATATATTGAAGAATAAGTTAGTTGTCTGTATGACCTTCCTTATATAAATTTAGCTGTTATAATTTCCTTTGTGTTTTTATCCGATTTAATGATCAGACAATGGAAAACAATCAAAGATAATTAATAGAAACCTTCTAGTATAGAAATTAATTATACCATTGTTAATTTAATATATTAATGATTTTCTATAATCTACAGTAATAAAAACAGTAAAAAAATCTGCTTATATCGTTTTTGCAAAACGATATTTAAAAAGGTTTATTAGTTTATAAAAATAATAATCATATTAATACCACTTCGTTGCAATTAATTATTATCAAACTGGGCTGATTTCACGTGTTTATTGTTCATATGCTTGAACAAATGTGATATCTAATTTTTTAAAGTATTTAAGTCGATTCCTTTTCTAATTTAGCAGAACATACGGTCCTATACTCATGGTTTGTACTTTGTCACTTACTTTGGAGATTGGCCAGATCAATTGTAAAAAATGTTTAAGCAGCCAAGACAAATTGATTTAATACTTATACATTATGTTGTTTTTGTTTCCATTAGTTTGGTTTGAAATACTTGTATTAAGCTGTTTCTCTCATCTTTACTTTGAAACCCTGTACACACACGATTATTGGGATTAAACAGATGGGTGAAAACTCAATGAGGTGATGAGAGAGTTAATGAATCACCCAACGCCGGTTCTCACAGCCCAATTTCACGTGAGGGTTACAACTGTTACGTTATGTTGTGAACTGTTTATGGTCCATTGTATTCCGACACGACAATGTTACGACCAGAGGACTTCAGCATACATTTTACGGTGCTCTTTCACACATTGTATGCTAAAAGAAAGGACTCTGTGGTCCTTAAATGTTAAAAATATCGCTATTTGTTTGTTGGGTTCTACAAAGGAACCCGGGGCATTTTATCATTTAAATTTATGAATGATATTTGTTTGTTTAAATGATTTCAAACCAGAATCTATCAAAATGTTTATTTTACGTGGTTTCATTTTACAGTACTTTGAATTTTGTTTTACTTTGAACGTGATTGGTTTTTTTCGAGCCTTGAGACAATACAAGTCAAACATTTAGCCAGGATTTAAGTGAACTCACGTTGTTGTTCATTCAACTTTCACCAAATGAATTTGTAAAATAGATCATACTGACATTTTGGCAGTATCTATATATTAAAAGAACTGACAAAATCCTTTCCGAGTTCGTCCGGACGTTCTATCCGGCCGATTTGCTTCATTTTTTTTCATGAAAGGTTTTAGTGCACAGATAAGGCATCAGGCATTGGATTTAACTTTAGTTGACCTTACTCAAGTTGTACTCAAACGTGACTTAATTTATTCTAAGATTTGTTTTAAATGAAACATCTATATCTCTTCTATGATCGGGGTGGGTAGTTCGTTTTGGTCTAAAAACATTTAGGAGATCAAACCGTTATATTTGGGCTTTTAATCACCCAAATTGGTTGAGTCTGAGGATCTCCAAAACTATAAGGCCGACTGACGTGAAATTTGGTACATAGGTTTTCCTAAGATACTAGAAACCCATTAATAAAGGATTTTTTCTTCGACCTCAGGAATCCACACCACTGCCCTCCAAACTTTCACTGTTAATCTTGTATAACTATTATTTATTCATTTGTTTTTTTTTTTTTTTTTTTATCATCAGCCGTCAAATAATCTATCAATTAATTTGTTTACTTCATATTATTTGACGTAATACAGTTCAACCACTAATATTTGTAGTAGTCAAATACGTGCGGAGGCCGAAGGCCGAGCGAGGTGTCACGAGCACAGTGAGTGAATGGTTGGCACGTAATGCGTGCTGGGGTGTTCCCTAGTTTACTATTATGGAGAGAAATTAAAAATGTTGTTAAACATACGTTTCAGAAAAATAAATTCTTGTAATTTGCTCTAACTTAGATTTTTGTAAAACGTTGTTCGTGTTGCATGATGCCATTAATTTCTATGAGGAAAACAACAATTTTTGGTTTGTTGTTATGAAGGGCCCTTAAGCTTTAAAACGAATCTAATTAAGCTACCTTATCTTCTTTGTAGCTCAAGAAATGTCTTAGAGTACCTCAAGAATTCGCTGATAGAGTGATACATATCGTGTATTGTTTCCTGTGATTGACACTCAGTTACAGCCTGTGACGTAACCAGTCTGGGCCTGCAGAGTAAATCCTATTGTGTCGAGTAAGGCTTCCTTCAAAAGGTTACAATCAATAACGACACCTTCTTGGAACCTATTAACAACAGATAAATGATACATGTGATTTATGTGATGTTTGTCCTTCCAGCTGTATTTCTTTCTGTATATTGATAAGATAATGTCCTGATCACATTAATCCGTTGACAACAAATTAGTTTTCTAAAATATTGCATTTTTGTCAGTTTAAATTTTGTTGTTGTGGAGTGAGTAGAAAATCGTATTTCATTACACATCTCTCTTTTATTCCAGTATCGTTTACAAGAATATAATTTTACAAATACTTTACTAGTGGTAGTGAAGCTGATTACTTTTATATCAATGTTAAAAATTGTTTATACAATTTGTTCAATTTGATTCCCATGAGAAACATTTCAAATGTTTATATCAAGTTTACTTTGGCTCATTTTGATTGGTTTAATTAATATCAACTGGAATGTAAAAATATGTCACCAATTTAGCATTGTTCTTGGATCATTACTTGAACTGAGATCCACATATAAGTCCTTATTCATTATATTCCATTATATAATTCACTGGTTTATCTTTACAACGTTGTTCCAGAAATAATGTCAAGATCCAGAGACCATTAGTTTCAATATTTAATTTTAAATGAATTTCATAGAGGAAAATTATAGAATTAGGATACAAAATTGAAGTTCTTAGTTTAGATTTTTTTGTGATGTTAAGAGTACTGCTTATTAATTGGTAACTATAAAATATACGTCAATATTCCCTTTCCAATTGCGACCTTTTAGTTTTAGCTATAATTTTGTATTTATTGTTGATAATGTCGAATATTGTGTATTTTTGTTTTGTTTTTTATACCTTTGATTTTTATTTTTTATTATTGTTGGATCAGTTTTGTTAAGACTTATTTATGTTTTGAATTGAAATTACATGTAAATGATACAAATGTTGACTGTTGGTGAAAAATACAGATGCTGGCGTTTAGTAGGCTTCAAAGTGCCTGACTTAGCTTGATGCAATCATCAGTACTTATCTGCGTGTATAATGTATTATCTCAAATGTAGGCGCTGAATGCTCCTATTACAAGGCATATGTTTAGCAGGGATTTGTTTTTTTTCTGTTTATAATATGTTAAAATAAGAATTTTCCTCAAGGTAAATATTTTATAAACTTATCATATATGAAGTGTTGAGCAATATAAACAAACACAACATGTATTAAGAAAACGTTAGCATTTTAATACAGTAAGAAGTCTGGTTTGTCCATGTTGAATGGTAGTCAAGATTCGGATGTTATGTAGAGAAGAGAAATGAGTGTCAGACTTGTCAATTAGCTGAAAATCGGGCCGAAACCACGAGGTTCGGATTCCACGTAAATATGTAGGTCCCATAGTTCTCCTGGCTATTGGGCTATTAATAAATAGTCCTTTCTTAGCTAAATCGAACTCAGATAGTACCAATGACTACACTCGTTAATCTACACTCATTCACCCCTCATATTCGCCCATATTTCTACGATCGGCGACTTAAAAATGAATAATAATAAAAAATAATGAATAAGTTAAAAATGTGTTTATGAAAATATGTCAATGTTTAATCTATATATCAATGGAATAAAGTCTTCAATTCAGTTCGGAAAAGTCATTCAGTACGCTGATGATACGACTCTTTGTGAGATAGATAGATCATCACGTGATTTAGATGTAAAATCATTTATTGATCTGAATCAATGCATTCAACATTAAAATGGGCCTGAAACAAACAATTCTAAGTCAAATTTCATAACATTTTGTCTTCTTCAACACTTTGAACAGAACCAAATTACAGTAATGGTGGACGATGTACTCTTAGAGGAAAAGGAGTCCACGAAGTTCCTTGGATTACTTACACCTTGACAAAGGGTTGACTTGGGACATTCACATTGACAGTGTCTGTGCTAGAGTTAACTCGGGCATTTTTGCTTAGGGCAACCTGGCACAATTCTGCTCCCTGGAAGTCTTAAAACTTGCATATTATGGCTTGATCCATACCCACTTAGCCTATGGTATAAGACTTTGGAGTACCTGTTCTAAATACAAGCTGAAAAGGGTATTTAGGCTTCAAAAAGGAGCTGTCAAAACTACTTTAAAATTAAACGTCAGAGAGTCGTGTCGAGAAGCGTTTAGGGAGCTTAGATTATTGACCCTACCCTGCCTCTATATATTGGAGGTCGCCCTGTACTGCAAGTCAAAGTGCACTTTGACGCGCGGCAGGGATGTTCACTCTTATGAAACTAGAGGGAGGAATAATTACAGAACGCAGAGGCATAGAAGCGCAGCTTTCGAGCGTCTGCCATCACAAGTGTGTGTAAACATAATCAATTTGCTCCCTGAACAAATTAAAAATCAAAACCTGAATTTGTTCAAAATATGTTTAAAACACCTTTTGGTTGAAAATGCTTTTTATTCAGTTGAAGAATTCTTTCAAAGCCGCTGGGACAATCAGTAAACACCCAATCACGCAATTCTGGTGTCAAGTGTGTGAATGTAGGATGCATGGCAAAATGTACTGTATGTATGAATGTGTCCGATTGTGTGTGAGTGTTTTAGGCTAGACTAAATTATGACTTTTGCAACACAATGTGTTAATTGTTAGTTGTGTTATGCAATAAAGAAATTATTTATTTATTTATTTTGTTTGTGTGTTTCTTCCATCTCTATATCATTGTTTGCTATTTCGAAAACATATTTTTTAAACATTATATTAAGCAGGCCGTTTCACAAACTGTCAAGGTACCACTGGGAAGTCGACAGCCCCTACAGTAGACCTAACGTCAGAGGACTAAAATATACTTTTCATTTTCAACCGTATTGTTCGATTTTATTATTATAATGAGTTATAATGAACACTTTATGAATAGTAGGCCCGGCCTAGTGGACCTCATTTAAAGTTTTGTATATTTAACTCTAAAAAAATTCTCAATTTTTATCTAATCTAATCTGGTCCACAAGAACAGTTCTTCACCTATCCAATGTTGCGATATGATCATTATTACGGACCTAATTCTTTATATAGAAACCCATGGTTTTAATGTTTTTCGTGGAGCGAAACGTCCCTACTTGTTACATCAGAACTTTATCGTTAATGTCAAGTCGAGAAATTTCATGGAATATGTAATTCCTTTCACTTCCATCGTCCGTAAAATCAGACTTTCACAGTATGTTAAAAAAAGCCCAAAGTCAGATTTTATGAAAGTCTGAAAAATGCTTTAAAATTGTAAATCAGCCTAAATCTACATACTAATAGATGGAATTGGTTAAAATGTTATAACATTTCCTTTTAATTATCATTTAAGCCAATACATTTCGCAACTATGCAAAATGAGTGAGAATCATGCTGGAATTTAACCGGAAATTGCACTTGTAAATATTCATCAAACATTTGTAACTTTTTGTATTAGTGGAAATTTTATGTTAAAATTTAAAATGTTTGAAGCAAACAAGATATAATTTTAAACTATGTTCTGTATATATTTTTAACAAATATTTTTTATTTTTTTTTAATTGCGAAGTGTTAAAATGTTTAAAACATTTTTTTTATAAACAGTATACAAAATTTGACTGTGAAGTTTAAAAATGGTTATTTGGTCATAATATTATTATTTTATAGATAAAATAATGCCTTGAAGTAAAACAAAACGAAAATTGTCAGTATATCTAAATTAATATTGTTTTAATAATTTTTATAATACAAATCTGCAAAACTGCTAAAATCCGTCAGGTATTTTTATAACATTTTCTTTAAAAATATCTGAGAGTGAAAGCGTTTTAACAATTCCAGTTCTATCTAAACAAAGTATTCGCCCTGAGGCCATCCTGTTATTCCGCATGTTATATAAACTGAGGTAGCAGCCGGACAGGTGTGTGACCTTCAGATGACCTTGACACATTCGGCTCGTGATTTAAATGGCCCACTTCCTTCCTGCCCTCCTCTCTCATTCATAGGAAAATTAGGTAGTCCGACCACCGACCTAACCTGTCTTGCGGTATGCGCGGACTTTACGGTCCCAATTTGTAATAAAACTGGCCCATTTTACAGCCGGTATTAAATTTAATTAAAATTCTCAAACACATAGATTTCAACTTTCACCACAAAGAAGAGTTCTTGTTTGATTTTGATGAAATTATGAAACGATCTTTTGTTGCTATACATTAGTATACTATCATATATACGGGACTTTATACAGTAGTTCGTTTTCATTTTTTGTGATGACACCCTATCTTTTAGATATTCACAGAAGCGTGTCAGTAAAATTCCACAATTTGAATATATAGATAACAAACAATATTAATGAAATGAAATAGAAAACAAAAAAATCTATTTATTCTTTTTTCAAAAATAAAAATCGCTCCAAGAGAAAACCTCTCGGTAACATGATCAATCCTGTACCCAATCTAGGAACAGGACATTCCTGTCTATTGAGATTGCGTTTTAACAGAGCATTGAACTATAATAGGACAGGGGGTATCTATCTGCTCGCATGACAGAAGGTGATGAGCGAAAGTCTCCACTTGAGAGATTGACATGGGCCGTAAACGACCACTTGAGCGTCGTAAACACAGTAATGGCCAATGATTGCCGCTCATCGAGCCGTCGTACGGAGAAATTACAAGAACGTCAGAAATGGCGTTTGTATGAGTTGGACCGTTTATTGACCGTTTCTCTATTAACATATTACGTATTGGTAGACATTCAAAACAAATGAATGTCAAACAAAACTAATCCTTATTTAGGGCGTTAAAAACCCCTTTAAGACGTGGGATATGGTTATTTATATGAAAACTAAGAAAAAATCCTATAACATATGGCCTAAAACGCTTAGTTTTCGTCCGTCTGTCTGAATGTGTTTTTTACATAGCTAATCATATCTTAATAACAGCACAAGAATCACAAGATATTATCTTCAAAACCGGAAAATGTATGACAGATAATTAGACCCAATTTCGTATACGACTAGAGTATCAAGTTCTTACTTTGTACTTTGTACAAAATGACGACTATTTCTAGTTGTCAAAGCTTAACGTCTTAAAAAGTATAAATTCTTCATAAGCACTACGAAATGCACAAAAATTGTAATAGTAAATGATAATTGGATAAAACTACCACATTAGCATGTACTGTATTACAAACAGTACCACTTACAGTTATTATTAACTTCAAAATATTTATACTATCTTTTAGTAAGTCAAATTTTGCACTTTTAAAGTGTCTTGTGGTTTGTTTTAAAAATTTATATTTTAAAAAAATATTAAGCTTAGAACACTAAAAATAGCCGCAATTTTGAAATGTTCCTAAGTAGGTACTTGATACCTTATATTAAATGAAGTTTTATTATTCTTCGTATATGTTCCGAGTTTGAAGATAATATCTTGAGAGGTCAATAAGATAAAATTATACAAAAACACATTCAATCAGACAGACGGAAACTAAGCGTTTGAGGAGATATGTTTATAGACACTTTTTTATTAAATTTCATGTGAATAGTTATACCCCGAAGTCTTGAAGGTTCTTTCGATGAATACCCTGTATATAATACGTAAAGCCTTTTTTTAACGCATTTCTTAAAGAATTTTAACGATTGAGGAGTCCAAAACATTAGTCTGTATTCTTAATTATGCAATAAGGTCTCCACTGTTCAATTTTGTTAACCTAAAAGGCACGGGAAGCCCTAAAAGTGCGTGTTTCGGCCATAAGAATGACACGGAAAGAGATTTCAATTATTCAAACCGTAACAGCTGTTCAAACGTGAATAATGATTTGTACGAACTTTAAACAGTTGTTAGAATGTAAATAATGACGTATATACAATTGATAAGGATGTACAGGGTGTCCCGAAAGTAAAAAGCTAAACTTCGGGAAATGGTTATATAGGTAAAAATAAAAATAAAATCTAGAATACATTTTTCCCAAAAACGCTTCGTTTATCAGACATCCGCCATTTTTTTTTTTTTTTTTTTTTTACAAAAGAATTTTATCACCGAGTTAGCTTTTAAATGATCTTTATGATACTCGTTATGCATATTGACATAATAAATACCCATTCTAAGGGGGAAAAAATCAACATTATCCAATCTAATAGTTCAAAATGGCGGCCATTTTAAATTTTTAAACAGAAATTGCGGGAAACCTGCAAAAAATACAAAAACTTACTAAGAACACTGTTTTTTAAATAATTTTATTACCAATCTGCCAATATAAAAAAAATTATAATCGAACAAAAAATAACCGAGACAATTTGTGTTGAGAGGCAGCAAAAAAGTCATTTGTTTTTAGTCTTTTTGAAATATTAGATTGGATCAAGTTAGTTTTTTTTCCTAGAATAGGTCTTTATATTCTCAACATGCATAGCGAGTTTCATATAGGTCAGTTGAGCTAACTCGGAGATAAAAATTCTTTTGTGAAAAAATAAAAACAAAATGGCGGACATCTGGTAAACGAAGCATTTTGGGAAAAAAACATATACTAGATTTGCTATTTAATTTACCTATATAACCATTTCCTGAAGTTTGGCACTTTACTTTCGGGACACCCTGTATAGATCTTTGTTAGAAAGAGTAAGTTTGGTTGATTCTGTGGAAGTTTTATTTGATTTATAAATATAAAAAAGCGAATGCATGTCTGATTCTGGCGTTGTGTGTGCTTCCTTTATAAAAGATTAAATCAATCATTCGATCGTCATGAGATGTATTTTACTAAATACAGTTTAACCATTAATAACAAAAGTCACATGCCGAAGCCGAAGGGTCCAGTGACGAGGTTGCACGCGAAGCGTGCAGGAGACTTCCCTAGTTTATTATAATTACAAAATATACAGGTACAGTATTGATATTGTGGTGATCGATATCGGAGAACCAGGCTTACCATCCTCAGACCAGAGGGATCCAGGAAAGAATGAAACCCGTATGCAACTAACGCAACTCACACACCTCAACATTGGTCCTTTGATTTGTGAGTTGCGTAAGATTTACACGGGTACACGGGTTGAAATCGATATCCATAATCGTTTGTTGCTTATACACCATAATCGTTCACTGTTCACATGTTTGTTATTGGCGCTTATATTGCACTAGTCTGAGTTATGTGACGTTTGTTTGTATTGTGTTTATTGATGTACTTTTTGACAGCCTGTTTTTTTGTTTTATTGTAGTTGCGCTCGGCTTGTAGCCAAAGCTTTACTGTTTACTGGCGCTCCTATGTGTAAAATAAATTTATACTTCTTGGCAGTTATGAAATATGTTCTTGTTTTACTTGTGTTTGTTTATTTTTTATCTTGGAAAATTTACAGGTTTCATTTCTACAAGCTTATTATTGCGTTCTCCATATTATCATTAATGGTGTAATTAATTACAGTAATCCAATTAAAATTAAAATGTTCCACATAATATTAAAAAATAATTTAAATTACGTACTTTGTAGACATAATCTTAAAACAAAATTATTGAAAAAAGATATAAGATTTAATTAAGCTAATTAGAGAAATTAACAAAATTATAAACAAAAAATAAATAAATAAAATCGATAATTTACGTCTGGTATTGTGTGTTTTCATTTTATTGTTATTATTATTTAGGCTGTGTTTTTGGTGTAAGTATTTTGGCCCATTTATCACACATTGGGTGGGTGGATAGGCCAGTTATTACAATCATCACGTAATGTTTAAGGGCTCTGCGTATATGACACTGATCGATGGTTTATAATATTCTAAAACTTCTGTACTATTTTTAACCTTGTCTAAATTTTAGTTTTTAATGCATGAGAATTTATTTATTTGCAATAATATTTATTTTTATATCTATTCTAACATAAATAAGTCGTACGTCTTCTGGTTATTGGTAATTTTCAGTTATATAGGATTATAAACGCTAATCTAGCATGAATCATAATATATTATTTATTCGTGAACAAACTAAATTTAGAATTACCAACACAGAGTTCCATAGTTTATTATTATTAAACGCACTCTGGATAATATTGTTTTAAACGCTACAGATATTTTTTGAAGAAGTAAACCTAAATTTTTTTGTTTTTAGTTATTGATGAGCCCGTAAACACTATTTTTAAAACAGGAAACTTCATTCAAAACATTGAATGATGACCAGATAGTTAATTAACTAAATAAAAGTATCGAGAAAAAAATACATCAGCTCTTTTAGTCATAAAAAATATATAGGCCGCCAGATAAGAATGAGGATGTTATCATTACGTTTGACAGTAACGAACGCTCCAAGCGGCAACCGTTGAAACTTGACATCATCGACGACGATAACAGAGGCCTTGGCCAGTATTCAACAGCTGTTCGCAGGCTGTGGGCTCAGTGTGTGCCAGTGGTTACTTGATAAGGCAGTGAGTGATAACTAAGATAACCTGGCCGTGTTATTTTGGGATGTTACGACACATTTATAGGTTATAATGTGTTTAATTATGAAGTTTTCTTCGGTTGTTTTTAGTTTTGAAATAAGAAAGTGTTGTTGTGTTTAATTGAAATTGTTTCGAGTGAAATGTGAACTTTGTGCCATGCTTTCATTGGATATCAGTTGGAAAATAATTTAGGTAGGGTTATTGTTTTGCTTCAAATAATCTATTTTTTTTTTTATAACATTGTATCCATTTAAAAGTAGGTAAGTAGTAAACTTGATATATCTATAATATGGTTATCGATTTGTATTGTTAAATTTTATAGGTTATTTTTAATAATCATCCATTTTCCTCACTTTTGCTGTATGTAGTGTTCATTGATTTTATAAAACTTCTATAGGTAATGGTTTATGAAAAAAATTAACTATGAAGATTATTGCAACCAAATAAACTGAATATTTCGTCTGAATGGGTCCAAAAATGTCTCTTCTTAAAGATTTTGCAGTTTTTACTCCACGTAAAATGCGATGTTTTCGAAAAATTGGAAACCCCGTGATTTTATACAGTGCGTTATTCGTGATATATCCTTATCATTAATGTGATTAGTTCTCAATTATTTTTTATTATGACGTGGAATACCGCACTTAATACGAATCTGAAAACCTTCTCGATCATGATAAATCAAGATTTCTTACAAAAACGTCAAAAAACACTTTCGAAGCGATTCTTTTACCACGGCCATATGAGTGGTACAAGTGGTCATTATACATAGCAATGAATAACCGCTAAATTCAAAGTTTTCTATAATGCGTGAAATCCGATTTTAACGCCAACTCGAAATTTTATGAGAGCATTTATAAAGTTAGAATAGGTTAGGAGAGGTAAGAAAAAAATGTGTTATTAGGGGCGAAAAGTATTTTATCACAATACCAATTATATTTGTGTTTAAAAACGCGATGAAAGTAAAAAGAAAAATTTATATAATTTAAACAATATAAGGTGGGTTTTCATTTTTTGCTAAAAACGTGTTTTTCGTGGTTGAAAACAACCTACTCAATATAAATTTAAGCTTATTTTTTACCTCTTTCTTGTTTTTAAACATAGTTTGAGTTGAGTTTACAAAGTGCATAACTACCATTTGGTATACAGTAAAAACCTCCTTAATCCGGCATTCTATAGTCCGGAATTGTCTATAATCCGGCATCAACGGCAATAGACACAAATTACAGAATTGCCTTCACAATGAACGTTGTAAAGTTAGCAACTCGACAGCTAATAAAAAAAGCTGTAAGAAGCAAATAGATATTAGATCTTTTTTCCAGCCATCTACCAGTGCTGTTACTAAAAACCACAAATACTATAGTACAGTACTGTACTGTATTTCATACTGTATTCTATTTTAATTCATCATATACTGTACTTAAAAATGCATTTTAATATTTCTCCTGTACTTATATATATTGATTTATATTGTTTAAATAACCAATGTTTAAATAATATATACATACAGTTAAGTTTTGTTGTGCAAATTATGTTATTTTTTATATAAATAACCTCCATAGTCCGGAATTTTCTTTAATCCGGAAAGCGTCAAGTCCCAAACGTGCCGGATTAAAGAGGTTCTACTGTAAAATATTTTTCTCCCATCGAACCTTGTGTTGAATTGCAATACGAGAACTAAGATTGTGCGCACATAATTCAGTTGTTATCGTTGTAGAAAAGATCCGTTATGAACGGAATGATAGCTTGTAAAATCACAAGCATTATATTACCTTAAGGTTTCCACGACCACGCCTTAGTGATATTTGAACCGCAATGTTATTGGTGTTGTTCTGTAGTTTACATATTTAAATGTCAAGTTAGGAGTAATGGTTGTTCGACTTTCTTTAAGGTGAGCTTTGGCTCGGATTTATCGTAAAAACTATAAATTGCCTGGGGATATTTTTGTCGTTATCTTATTTACTTATTGGGGATCGTTTTATTGTTTTTTTATGTTTATGTTATGTTGACATTAAAATTAATAGAATTAAAAATCCCTAACAATTAATATGTTTTATAGTCATAATGTTATAAAAAAGGTGTACTCAATTTAATTTTATATAATGTACTGCAGGGATAAAAATAACAGTTACATTAATTTATCTTTGAGATTACAGAAAAAAATGTATTTTATTTAACCAGTAGGTAACTCAACAAGGTAAATCCCAGTTATAGACTTTGTTTTACAGTGTATTTACATTTTTTTCTGTATGTGGTGAAGTTTCACGCAGAAATAAAACTGTCTATAATGTTTTAGGCCTATTATTTTTAACGAAGTATTTCTTTTTTTTATGTTTCAGAAGATTTTTTAGAACTTTTTCAGATTGGAGTAAAGTATCTTTAGAGCAAAAGGAAAACTGCAGAAAATATACAAGTTTGGTTTAGTATGTTATCCAATTAAGCCACGCAAGAAGTGATTATCAAAGTAAATTAGCCTACGGCTAAAGGTCAGGTATTGTCCATGTGACCTTGAATTATAATACAGTAATGGATTTTGCATGTTATTCAAGGTCACATAAGGATTTCTGATCGTTGCTATTGCTATAATATGTTTGTCTAACAAAAAGTCACTGCATAAACAAGTTTTTTTAAGGATGTTAAGGCTTCATTATTAATTGAAATTCTATTTTCTAACTGTAATATAGAACTATTCTTGTACCTGACAAGTTTCATTAATTATAAATTCAGTCACTAAAATTATCAATATTAAATCTAAATATATATGTAATAAGTCGAAAAATACGGTAAAATAGAAATATATATATATTGACGATTTATTAGTTAGTTACAGTTAGCCCTAACCTAACAATATTAGCTAAATTCTTCTGGATACATAAAACTGCAATCAGTTTCAGTTTTGGCCACATCGTCAAAGATACATTTTAAAACTTGTTTGCCTATAAGTAATTATTTTTTTCAAACATATTGACATTTTTTCAGAAAATTAATTTAGATTTCATACTAAAAGAAATATATGCTGCAACCAACCCTGTAAATGTCATGCCCATGGGACTAAGCTTCGCAGACCGGCAGCGATTTTTTTTTCTTTATTTATATAATGTTTTTTATTGTGTGGTGCCTGAAAAAGTAAGGCATGAAATTTTTCTGACTGCATTAGTATAAAAAACGTAGTTTTTACTTGAAAGAACCAATTTTTGAAAGCATAAGGGGATGATAAATCTACGCCAGTTGATAAAAAAATGTCAATGTGTGCCACAGGGTTCAGTCTTGGACCCAATTTTATTTATATTAATGATGATTGAATGATATCGGATCTCGATTATTATTATGTACACAGATTACTCCATTATTCTCTTTTTTTCTAATTAATTAGTCAACGAAACGGTGTTTAGAAAGTTAAAATATCAACTCAACCAATGCTACTATATTATGTGGTGTTATGAAACTTGATTTATTGTACATGAATACTTGGAACCCTCATTAAATTTGTAGCACAATACGAGTTATAGCTTCTACCTTCCCCAAAATACAAATTAAGATTGACTGTTTAAAAACGCTTAGTATATAAAGCCGATTTTTGAAGCAGTTTGGCCGTGATTTCAGACCAGAATTTTATATGGAATTAATTGCAGTTTACAAATGGTTTAACATAAATTGAAATCTTCATACTTTTTAATGATGGTTTGGAGGAATATTTTAAATATTTAAACGCAAGACTAAATGTCTATCAGAATTATTTTGCTTTTATCTTTCCGTCAAGACTTAAAACCTTGGTATTTTGGCTACTAATAGTACTGTGGCCATTAAGGTGAGGTGTTAGAAATAATCTTTTTTAATACAAAAAACATTTTAAACCCAAACAACTGTGCAATTTTTAAAATAGAAAATAGGCATGCCCCTGTAGCCTGTGCTCTTTATTTTTAAGTGTCATTTGACTGTCCTTATTGTCAATTATTGTCCCGCTCCTATAACAATCACACGTACAAGCACTTCAACAGATTAATATTCATTAGTCACGCCACCGCCTTAAACTATATGAAAAGGAGGCCTGGATATACATTTAAAATGATCTATAGAAATTTACTCAACAAATTACATTAGCTATTAATAAAGTCTATAAATGAAAACTTCAAAATGTATTCTTACTTGATATATTATTCAACTGTCTTTACGAATATTGTAGTGTGACAAAGTTAAATTATTTATACTGTAGTGTCGTTATTTTTAATTATTTACATGGTAATATATATTTATGTTAATTGTAATCATTCACGCCTGTCGTCAGTAGAGATACGTTTTTATAGTAATAAAATATTTTAATTGAATTTCTCTTTACGGTGTTTAATTCTTAATTCGCACAGAGAAACAAGTATAGAGTAATTATTTGTTTTTCTATATTCTGTGATTGTAGATTTTGACGGTATTGTTAAAAAGCCGAAATACGACCCCCAGCGTAACACTTTAGCTGTTTTTCCAGTCAGTAGTAGCTCAGAAAACGTATTCTGTAAGTAACAATTTTGCACTTGTTCTGGTGGTTTGGTCGTATTGTTGAATGTCGTGCGCAGAGTTCCACGACAACAGTAAATACAAATGTTGTGACTGATCGTAAAGGTTACAGGGTTGTATAAATTATAATAATCTGCGAGTAGGTCCACAAGAACTAAGTGCGTTATTGCAGTAAGAAGATATTAATATTTCATTAGTTTAGAAGTGACCCCTATAATTTATGTGAAAGGAATCCTAAGATTTGAAGAGTGATGATTGATTAACTATTCGACAATTTATCTTACCAATAATTATACTCAGTACTTCTAACTGAACTAAGTTCTTTACATTGTTTACAAAGAAAAGTCATTCCCTCTCTCGCCGACACAGCACTCAGAATGCGAGCCCAGCGAATGGCTGTTGGCATGAAGGTGTGTAGTGACAAAATAAACGTGAAACACATGTATAACACATATAGCCTCAATATCTGTTAACACGTTAGCTTCAACCAGGACCGTGAGTGTGTTATCATTGGTTGACCCCCTTCGCCCAAACTGGCACAGCACTCAGACATGCGAGCCTAGCGAATGACTGTTGGCATGAAGGTGTGTAGTGACAAAATAAACGTGAAACACATGTATAACACATATAGCCTCAATATCTGTTAACACGTTAGCTTCAACCAGGACCGTGAGTGTGTTATCATTGGTTGACCCCCTTCGCCCAAACTGGCACAGCACTCAGACATGCGAGCCTAGCGAATGACTGTTGGCATGAAGGTGTGTAGTGACAAAATAAACGTGAAACACATTTATAACACATATAGCCTCGATATCTGTTAACACGTTAGCTTCAACCAGGACCGTGAGTGTGTTATCATTGGTTGACCCCCTTCGCCCAAACTGGCACAGCACTCAGACATGCGAGCCTAGCGAATGACTGTTGGCATGAAGGTGTGTAGTGACAAAATAAACGTGAAACACATGTATAACACATATAGCCTCGATATCTGTTAACACGTTAGCTTCAACCAGGACCGTGAGTGTGTTATCATTGGTTGACCCCCTCCTGCCCTGCTGACACAGCACTCAGACATGGGAGCACAGCGAATGACTGTTGAAATGAAAACGTGAAATACATAGTAGCCTGTGATGATACTGTTAGCACGTTAGTTCCAACCAAGGCCGTGAGTCGAGTGTGTTATCAGTGGCCGTCCCCCTCCTGCCCTGCTGACACAGCACTCAGACATGGGAGCACAGCGAATGACTGTTGAAATGAAAACGTGAAATACATAGTAGCCTGTGATACTGTTTACACGTTAGTTCCAACCAAGGCCGTGAGTCGAGTGTGTTATCAGTAGCCGTCCCCCTCCTCCCCTGCTGACACAGCTCTCAGACATGCGAGCCCAGCGAATGGCTGTTGGCATGAAGGTGTTCGTGACAAAATAAACGTGAAACACATGTATAACACATATAGCCTCGACATCTGTTAACACGTTAGCTTCAACCAAGACCGTGAGTCGAGTGTGTTATCAGTGGTTGTCCCCCTTCGCCCCCACTGACACAGCACTCAGACATGGGAGCACAGCGAATGACTGTTGAAATGAAAACGTGAAATACATAGTAGCCTGTGATACTGTTACCACGTTAGTTCCAACCAAGGCCGTGAGTCGAGTGTGTAATCAGTGGCCGTCCCCCTCCTGCCCTGCTGACACAGCTCTCAGACATGGGAGCACGCGAATGACTGTTGAAATGAAAACGTGAAATACATAGTAGCCTGTGATGATACTGTTAGCACGTTAGTTCCAACCAAGGCCGTGAGTCGAGTGTGTTATCAGTAGCCGTCCCCCTCCTCCCCTGCTGACACAGCTCTCAGACATGCGAGCCTAGCGAATTGCTATTGGCATGATTGTTAGTCGTGGCATTGTGAACTCCTCAGGCAAGATAACTCCGACAATTTCACGTCTTATCGTGACAGAAACAAGGTCAAACGATGTACAAGGAAAAACATTACGTGCATGAAATTTCTTACAACTATTATGAAGTTGCTTTAGTAGGCCTGACAACGTCATAATATTCGTACTGTCTGTGTTTGTTCTTTTCTACATTAATTTGAATTTATTAATATTGCAAAAAAATATATATTTTATGATAATGTTAATCTAGCCGACATTTTAAAATGATAACATTTAAAAAGGTTGTGATTTTTTTATTAATTCCATCATTCTTTTAAAGGTTCATAATCATGACAGTTAATTATTTATTATAACTACGCCGAGCGTGAGTAATTGTGGAATATGGATTCAGAAAGACTATGATGGCAGTGTATGAGCAAATGTAGTGGCAAACTAAGGCCGACTATTTTTAAATCATAGTTAAGAAAGTATCGTTAATTAATTGTATAATGACAAATGAACATCCGGTGGTTATCAGCTGATCTTTTTCAAAATTTGTTTTGACTCTGATTGGGATCGAACTGAAAGCCTTTTGCTCATGTTACTGGACTTTAACCAACCGCACTGCCGACCAAATATAAAAGGGTTAAAGTGAAAACTTATTAGTGAAGTACGGGTACCCACATACAAACTGTTTGGTAAGAATGCAGTTTATGGCGGAGAATGGAATCAGCTGTTTGACATTGGTTATGTTCAGTTGAGGACATGTATGACAACATTTTGAGAAACAGGTATTTTGTCTCTTTTCTTGTAAAAGCGCCGGAGTTTGGGCCGTATGGTAATGCGAGAAGAATAGATAAACAAACAAAATTTCTTTTTGCGGTGCTTGGTAAAACAAAACTAGTGAACGTCGCACAACACAAATTTATTACAGTATAAGTAAAAATATTAAACATTTTTATTTCAGGTCAACGTCATTTGTGTATCCCCTCAAGACTGAACTTGTTTACCGAAATCGACCTTCCTAATATTTTTAATTGTTGTACTTAGTGGGCTTATGTAATAGATTTGTGTTGAGTGACTTTTACTTTTTTTTTGTTGTATTTTTATTAATAAGTAAGATGCTATCTGATTTTGAAAACTCAAAAATTCTATCTGTTTTTAAAGACTTAATATGCTAACTGTTTGTTTTTCCTTAATACTGCAATATGCTGGTGGCAAAATACATGGTCACATCAGCCTAAGACTATGATAATTATATTTTACGATCCAAATCCAGGATGTGCTTAACTTATCGGTAGAATTTGAGAAGGTTTCAAACAAAAAAATGTTGTTTCAAAACGTGTCATCGTTTTTAAGTAGCAACGCAAGTGCAGAGGGTGAGCTAATATAAATACAATTTCATATATGTAACGATTTTATTTAATTATTTTAGTCTTATCTCAGTCTATGATATTAAATTACGTGTATTATTAGGGTCTATTGAAATATTAATTACATGGAAAAATATTATATTAAAAACGTGGTAGGCTACGTGTCACTTCCACGTAATGAAGCGCGAACATAATAATTTTTCTGCCAGATTGAAAAACAAAAATAAATAAATACGTGAGTGTGCCACTTCAAATGGGCCTCTTGAATATCGAGATCATATTTGAAAATATTTGGAACTGTCCCGGATAATCGGGAACTTGAGGCTTCCTTGCATTATCACAATCAATCTTTTTCATCGTTTCGCACCTAAAGCAAAAACATAATATTGTTGTAGAAAGGATTGTACACAACCTGGTTATAACCACAGTATACCATGTGGTGTTGTATTCGTTCGCGCTATAACAGTGACGGGGACCTCATTTTTCTTGGCATTGAAAGTATGTTACATTATACGTGGTCCTGTTAGTGGGCGGGAGTGACCAGCCTCGAGCCGGACACGCGTGTTTATCAGTGGCGGCACGCGCGTGCCGTGGCGCCGACAAACAGCCGTGCCTGCTGTACTCCATTGTCAGAACAAGACGTAACGATTCTCTGAGTATCGTGTTAAATATGTAAGGACAGGGTGTTGACTCCTGGCGCGTGTCCATACCTTGGCCATTGTTTATGTTATAACGTTTCGGACAGGATGGCATTAATAATTAATTGTTATTAGAATTGGAACAGTTGTTACAAATTTCTATATAGTCTAATACTGGGCGTAGAATAAAACCTGATACAGGTTAAAATTTTCTCATCAATTCTTTTCTTTTGTACTCCAAATGGTTCGTCCTCATGAAGTGATATTTTTTTGCTGAATTTCAATGCTTTATCTGGAACGGTTCAGAATATATTAATTAAGCTGTATGAGAACTTACTTTACACTCTGTATATTTGATATTTTAGGACAGTTGATGTTACTGTCGGCGCATAAATTATGTGTACCCGAGTTTGGAGGTTATTTACTAAGATACTAAGAGGCATATAATTAATCCAATCTCATAATTGTTTTTCACGTTTTATTGTACCTTTTAGAATATGCATTATTAAGTTTTGGTAATTGTTATCCTAGTTAGAACATAAAAATTCAGGAATTTTAGCTAGTTTTCACTGTGTATTAACTGTGTTTTCTATGAGTTTTATAAATGCAAAATTGTAACTTTTCAAAAAAAACAGTCATTAACAATTTCCTAAAACAATGTTTTCTTAGCTTCTAGAGGTCGTAAAATTAATTATTTGATCACGTTGAAATCTTTAAGACACGTATAATTACGATACATTACTTTTATATACGTAAGTAAATGGAGTGATTTTGAATTCATTTAAATCAATTTTAAATCGACCCATTTAAAGTGATTTTAAATTGATTTAAATTAATATAAAACTATTTTACTTACACATAAACAAATAAGGTATTGTCATGTCATAAAGATATCAACGTGATCAAGTAATTAATTTTACGACCTCTAGAAGCAAAGAAAACATTGTTTTAGGAGATATTTAAGAACTTTTTTTGAAAAGTTACAAACCTGAAATGTATAAACCCTATCGAAAACATTCCTGTCAACTACTTATTAAAATATACATATCATACATTACCGGGGTTTTGAGTTATTTAAGTATAAATTTGATACACAGAAAATAATTCATATTTCATAACGTACAATTAAATGTGGAAAACAATGGTGTGGTGGGTTTTTCAGAGGGCTCTTAGTTTCTTAGTAAACAACCTTCAAACTCGGGTACACATAATCTAAGCGCCTACAATAGCCTAATATTTTATCATATATAATGTTAGTGAATATATGACGATGATTGTTAATTTCTGTAAACGTTTTGTGCAATTAGAGAAAAAAACAGTCATTTTACGGAGGGTTTATAAACATTGAAGTAGGTCTAAAGGATTTCTTGAAAGGCTAGTCGACACTAGTGGCACAGTGCTGTAATCCAGCTACTTGGGAGACAAAGTTTTGTGGAGATTGTACTGTTGGCGATAGGTTCTATGCTCAGTCCTCTTGATACCAACATGGTGTCCGCTCAATGGTTATTAACGGCGTGGACACTACTAGAGAAGTTAAGGGTGTCCGAGTTGGGTGGTAGTCAGAGGCAGGATGTTGTTCAGGGTAGATATTAGAGGCATTCATATTGCCTATATTTTATGATGTATAAATAATGGATTGTCTGGTAGAATGTGAAAATTCCAAGTCACTAATAGGCATGAATAATATTAATGTAAATGTATACGAATGTAGTTAATTAGAAAATAGTTATTAATAGTATAATATTCGGGGGATAAAACGTCCCTCGTTAAACTGATTTTGTCAAGGAATAATATTAGTATATATACATATATGCATAAAAGTTAATTAAAGAGGTCTAAAGACTTAATATAAGTCTTTAAAGAAGGTAAAATTAGTCTTGAGGCCACTGCTGGACGCCGGTTATGTGGGTCACGTAAATATCACGACTCCAGCGAATGGCCTCAGAAACACCTCTTCCTGGGGGGGGGGGTCCCGTACCGCTTAGATATATTGAGGTTACGTAAAGTCTGATTATCAGGCTTGTCAATAAGCTGAAAATCAGACCAACACTACGTGGTTCAGATGCCACGTAAAACTGTAGGTCTCTTAGTTGCCCTGGTTATTTTTCTGTTAATAAATTGTCTTTTCTGAGGAACAGTGGATCTCAGCTAGTAGCCAGACTACACAGGTAATTTATACTTACCCTACACTTAAAGTTGTGTCGCCGTCTCATATGTGAGAGAATCTAAGAGAAAAATTAAAACAGAAATGTACACGAAGAAGCAACGTTTAGAGGATGAGAATATTCATTTCACTCGAAGTCAATTTTACCTTCAATTCAGTTTACTAAATAATTTGTTTTTTTAAACGTTTAACAAAATACATTTTGTTAAACGTCACAACAATTTCAATTGTATCAACTAAATGTAAATTTAAATAGATATTATGTTATTAAAACCGAGAAAATTAATCTCCAAACAAACAACAATCGTGAACTGTCATATAACAACGTTAAGAGTAATTATGTATTTATTGCCACTCTTGGAGCTTTACTTTCCACTCAAATAATTTCTAATACCAGTTGAAAATTTAGTAAATACAAGTATACTAAATTTTTTTAGTATACTGAAGTATTTTTAGTAATAGTGTGTTCAACCATAACGTATATACTGTTAGGGATAGCAACGATATATCGATAAATATGTTTCGATATATTGATATATTAGTATCGATATTTTCTTTCGATAGTATCGGACATAACGATATTTCAGGTCCGATATATCATATCACTATATAATGACGTTATTCCCCTCCTAAAATCATGGACTCGAAAAACACATTTAAATTGCCTCTTTTGCGTACTAAACACGTATTTAAATAATAAAGTAACTTTATTTACGTGAGGTTAACGCACTAAAATGTAGTTTATTGTTGACCATAGGTTGGAACGGGTAAATGAAGTTCTGTGTGAGTTGACACCGCAGACTCTAAGATGCCTAATTGGATACCTTAGTGAATTAATTTTTTTAATTTTTTGTGTTTTTAAGAAGCTTAAATACATTTTTAAACGTTAAAAACAAAAATAACAATGTTATTACATCATTATTTTATAATTAACTTAATAATTAAAGGTACCGGTATAGTTATTCTTATTTTGATTTTTTTAAATTCAATGTCTCAGACCCAAACTTGTTTCCTGTATATAAACGTATTTAATTTTTACATTCAGTTGGCTATTCTAAATAGCAACAGCAAAGCATGAGGGTATTTTTGGTTATGATGCATGAATTAGTGCTTAATTTTAAACAGATAAATCATTTACAATTCGATATATCGGTTAATCGATATATCGATGTTTTCCTTTCGATATTATCGTTAGATCGGTATTTGATTTGCGATATATCGAAAATATTTGCCATCCCTATATACTATATAATATAATAAATGGTTCGACCACCATATAAGGGACTAGGATGCCAAAGTCTTACGGGGGAGGAATGCAAAGTGAATGTAGTACCCAAATTGCCTGATACAAGTTTGAAGGAGTTCCTTCTTCCAATATAATTTTCGTATTCATCATTTAGATAAGAGACGTTTACATAACTTGATCTTCGGTATAACGCAAGTATGAATTGTATATTTTTTTACTTCCGAATATTTTGCAAACGTTAATTTGTAAAAGTAGTCTTTGTTACAAGCTAAAGATAATTTTTCTTCGAAAAATGTAATTAATTGGTAACCAAACAGTAAACGTTAGTGGACGATCGACATAATAGTGACTTTATTTTACATTAGATTAGGATTGTATTGCACCTAAATACATAGGCATACCTATTTGTTTTTTTTGTGCAATCAAATTCTCCAACTGGGTATTATTCGAACGGTTTGAGGCGTTAGAGATAGCGTGGGTTCGAATCCTGGCTATCTCTGAGTATTTATCAGTTATGTTTACACTGTACTCTACTGCCCCCCCCCCAAACTCTGTCTGAAAGTCCTCTTCCAGATGTATAGTCAGGCATATGGAATGAGTAGAGTTAGAAGGAAGATCGGCCTCTCCTTTTAAAACAAATCCCATTGTTTTTTAATCAACATCAGTAAACATTTTATATTGTATATAAAAATTAATTGAAATTATTGGTTTCAACTAATTTTATTGATTTATCTTCTTTTGTGAATTTTATGAACGATAGAAAAATTCACTTTTTTATGAACGATATTTTGTGAATTTTATAATAATTTTTAAGGAAAAAATTTAAAGGTTTTTTTTATAAAAAAGTGCCAGATTATCAATCTGTTTCCTATTTATTTTCGTGCTCAAAGGGTATAAATTATAATTACATTTGTAATTGAAGCGATAGATTAATTTACTTAAGAGTCTGCAGAGGTTGTCGGAGTTGGAATTGATTTTCGCATTCCTAATAATGTTTATAGAATAAAATATACAAAATATTTAATTTGATGTTTTTATTTTCAAATATATTTTCGAAACTAGGCGTATGTATTCAAAATATGAAAAGCAAACCTAACGCGCAATATTATAACGTTTAAATGACACCCTCATACATAACTTTTGGTAAATAAATAACAAAAAAATATGGATTTGCAAATAAAATTGTTCTTATGGGATTAAAACCAACATGGCTTACAACCTCTGCAGACTCTTAAATGTCCTCAACTATCGTCAAGCTGGAAAACCAAATAAACCCCAATGAAATTTAACCAAAATAACTACCATACAAAATCATGATAACGTTTAATTTTGTAACTTAAATTTTCCATATATATACTTGTTTACGATCAAACATCAATAATTACTGTATATTTTACATTAAACGTGTGTTAAATATTGCTTTACACGTGTACCACACAAGTGTCATAAGTGCAATAAGTCGTTTTAATGTATGTTTAACTTATATCTTTATAGCTATTGCAAGACGAGTCGTGTTGACTTAGTGTAGTTAGATTTTTCATAGTTGTTCAAATGTCTTATCGATAATGACAGTGAAATGATTCATTGCTAAATTATTGAACAGTTTTATCAAGGTTCATTCTTCTAACACATTGTGAACCATAAGTACGGTACAGAAGTTAAATATCTAAGTTGTGAAAAGTACACGTAGCCGAATATACAGCTGAACGTCGAGAGATACTGAGTTTGCAGTTTGCACGCCGTGTTCTGAGAATGCATGTACTTGTGACGTCATACATGACAATCATTGCAGTCTTTATCAAAACAACGCACAGCTGACTATTGAAGTGACCTTGGACAATCCTCACCTCGTGGTACTACGGATGTACAAGAGGCCTCAAACATCGGGGTGGGAAGTGTTTAGTGATCTGTGTTTTAACAAAATCAGGGAATAATCTTGGTTACTGGTTTACTCTTATATAAACTGGTTTATTTATTGATGTAGACTTACAATGAAACTAATTTAACCTAACGTATGCAAGTTCAAATTGTGTATAAACACTCTTATACCTACAACAAAATTATCCTTACATAACCTAAATTCTGCATGTTCAACGCATTTCTAAACAGAATTAACTTAAATCAAAACTAACCTAACCTAACTTTACTTCTGCATGTTCAAATCATTTATTAACAGTGTAAACTTACAACGAAATTATCTTAACCTAACTTCTGCATCTTCAAATCATGTATAAACAGTGTAAAATTAAAACAAGATCATCTTAGCCTAACGTCTCCATGTTCAAATCATGTATAAGCAGAAGAAACTTACAACATAATTATCCTAACCTAACTTGCATATCCTAACAAAATCATTTTAACCTAACTTCTGCATGTTCAAGTCATATATAAACTTCCAACAATATTATCCTAACCTAACTTCTGAATGTTCAAATCATGTACACACTGTAGCAAAATTAGTCTTGCTTAACGTTACATTTGTAATTTCAAAGCTTGCGTAAAATTACATCAAAATTAGCTCAGTCTAATCTTACTTTTGCTCTTTCGAAGAATGAATAAACAATTACAAACTTACATCAAAATTAACCTAACATAATTTCTAGCTGTTCAAAGCATATTCCTGATACGTCGATGGCCTGAATCGTAATTTTCAACACCTATTAGTAAACATTGTGTTCTGACTATATTATAAGTCTTATTAAAATTAATAGTTTATGTGATATACTGTATTTTGAAAGAAAACATATATTTGACAACAATTAAATATGATTTAACCATTGATTACAGAGAAATGCGTATGTTCTGTGCTCATAATCATTTTTGTAGGAAATGGAAACAAACCAATCTTCCCCAGTCACAATCTATCTCTCCGTCCACACTGTCGGTAACCATTCTACTTCCCGAGAAGGCAGGAGACTGACATGTTAGTTATTCTTTAGTTGCTAATTAGAAAAAGTGTGAACAAGGTTTCTTAGAAGACTAGTAAGGATCGAAAGTGTGACAATGACCCGACAAGGCATGATTTTGTCCTGTCGCGATCAGCGGTTGGCAGGCGGCCACAGAGTAAGTTACTGCATTATGGATCTGATAAAAATTTAACAATCAATTAATTATTGTACGTTTTTAATTTTGGGTACAAATTATTTCACCTCAAAGAATAATTGTACCCACGATCATGGATGCAATATCAAAGAATATACAAATTGATATCGAATAAAACATAAGTACGTTTTTACTAAATATTGCATGTATTTTTATATACATCAAATATATATATCAAAATATACTTACTATCGGATTATTGTTACACGATGATTTGTTCCACTACAGGTAGTCCCTAATAATGGGAGGGTCACTTACCATGAAGTGTGTACCATGAAGTTTCAAGCAACACTGTGTCTAAAAGACGTTGACTAAGCGATTCTTGAGTCTCAAATGATCGGCGGTATTGTTAATTATCCAAAGGCTGGAAATGATGTCTAAAGTTGATTTATGATGTCCTTTTATACCGGAAATGACGTATGTCTCCGTGTTACACCGGTGTAACACACGCACTGGTCACTTTCTATGATACACCGGTGTTACATCCGCAGTCTTGGTTAGGGTCACTATATATAATTCCATTTATTACTTACTATGTCACTAATATTTCACTAAAAACTATTCTACAACTATCTATGAATTATTTACATTGTAGAGATTCACTCTTTTTGCGGTTTCATGGTAAATCTCAAAACAACCTGTTGCGCACAAACTGGGTTGTTCAGGGCACTGAGGGCAATAGTAGGGCGTCATTTTTACCTTCTTATGGGAATGGCACACTCTACTACATCTTTTTCTTTTGACTCTTCCATCATTTCCTCTGGTATCGGTCATTTCAATAGTGTGTTGAGTTTCCCTTCTACGATCTGGTGTTTGAATATGTCTGAATGTTAGTGGTTTTGGAAGCAAGACTCGCCGGTACGTCAAACGGAACATGGAGTCCGCTCCCCCACTCCTTCAGACATTGCAGGTTGGCCACAGAACCACCAAAACTTAAGACACCTACCTAGGACAATAATTCCCGCAAATCCGTATATCATGTAACACCGGTGTAACACACGCAGTTTTGGCAATTCCGCGATGTTACACCGGTGTAACATACGCAGCGAACGTGTTAAAGTAATAATATGCTTTTTTTAACAAAGCCTTTTTATCAAGCTACTACCTAAACCCGACCATGCTTCGCTGTGATAGTCTGATATAACTATTAGTCGTTATTTTTTACAGTAGTTCCTAGAAAAATAAAAGTTGATTGATATTTTTATTTTGGTATGAAATAAAGTAAGTTACAGTAAGTTGTTTTCATAAATAAACAATTGTCTGGTCACAATATTAAACCATAAGATATGATTTTAATATAATATGGACATAAATCAGCTAGTCACAGAAGCACTTTTTCAGCGCTCAAATTTATTTTCAGTTGTGAAATGGAAAATGATGAAATTTCTTGTACCCGTTTACAATTTCAGGAACTAAATATATTAACAAAAAGTCTTGTATATAAATAAAGTATTGTGTAAACATTTAAAGTGAATCCATTCACTACTCCTTTATGAGTATTGTATAGGCCTACACCAAAATATGGAAGTTTCATATGTAGAGGGACTTAATTTTTTAATTGAGTACCTTATTACATTTAATAATAGTTTTTAACATAAATTTAACGTGTTAAAGTAGCGGATGGTAATTGTGCACTTTCTAGACCCCTCTGAAAATGCGATTTCTTGTTGAAAAGGTGGTGAAATTTGAGTTTATAATTCTAGAGGAAGTTGATTTTAGCCGCTGAAAACTGGGTTTTTACTGACAAGTTAAAAAAATTTTTTTTTATGTGATATTGAAAACAACAATTTTTTAAAATTGTAATTTTTCAGTCATTTTTTTATATTACTTGTTTTTTATGTTGAACAAGAATATATATTCGGCCCGAAAAATACACTTTACTTACCTAACCAAACATGAGATAACTTATCCTAATCGTCCGTATACTTAACAAAATTAATAATTTGCATTAAATTCGGATGCCTGGCCTACGTGACTGCCTGCCGGCCGTCACTTTGGCAGGAGTACGTGCGAATTTGTTTTTGGTGGCTAGTCAAAGCTCCTATTAACATTGCTCATATGGGCACCATAGGTGATTTGCTGTGAACGTAGTTTTCCGTTATATATAGAGAAATAATTGTAGACCAAAATAGTTTTCTAATTCGTGTTCAGCACAGAAAAAAACAACATAAAATTATAAAAAAATTACGAAAAATCGCGAAAATTAACGGAGATAAATCGAAAAATAACATTTTCAAAACTTTATAATGTTGTTTTTTTTTCGTAAAGCTTTATTTCTATTGAATAAAAAGTGTTCCCATAAAATATAGACCTGATTCTACCCAATGGCAATAAAAAAGTCAGGATTGGCGAGGCGTCTAGAAAGCGCATAAATACTAAATAAATAGCGGAGTGTCCCGTAGTTGTACAAGAGCCGCAATGCCTGTATCGGATATCTCTGTAACATGGCTCATTGATATAATGTAGCCTATTGATATGACCTCGAACACCTATAATTTATCGGTCACGACTTCAATAGCAATGAGGTCTGGGGGCCTCAATAGGGACTGCATTGATTGACCTTACGACGTTTTGTTGCCGTCCTTATCAGTGATGAAGAGAGTACTGCATATGATGTGCATGTCTTGTAGGATAGTAATTTGGGAAATTGTCCTATAGAATCAATAAAAAATAAAAATTTGTTTTTTTAAGTCTAGGTTAAATGTGCTAACCTAACCTAAAATAAAGTAACCTAATCTATTTAACCAAACGTAACGTAACCCTAACCGTAAAAACATTAACCTAACTTATCTGACCAAACGACACGTAACCTAACCTATATAATCTAACTAAACATAACGTAACCTATCTAAGGACGTTCTACTATGTAGTCAGAAAGAAGGGAATTTTCTGTTGACTGTTCTGTAATTACGTTCGAAGCTACAGGCTTTCTTCTCTGTTTATTTTACAGTAAACAGTTTTTAGAATAAAATGTCACATAACCAAAATTGAATGTTGAATATCTAAATATTTATTTTTTCACTTTTTTATGTTTATATTTTTACAATTTGTTAAAATTAAAATATATTAAATTAATTTTTAAACATTAAGACTGTAGGTTTTTTCCATAATATTCATACAATATATAGCGTGTGTATATTAAAATTGTTACGTTAATAGTAATTACTATTTAAAAATAATTATTTTCAATTAATTAAAACTTTTTTGTATGAAAAAATGGTTTTATAATAGTTTTTATACATAAAACATTATATAAAAAGATACATTCCACAGTATGATATCGTTTAGGCCTATTTGAGTGCTATCATTGGTAAATTATAATATGACCGTATAGATTCTTTTATAAAAATTATAAGTAAATGTTTTTAAAATTGTTAATGTAACTAGCTTCAATTTTGGGTAAAGAACTAAAATTCCGGATGTCTTGGTGACCAGTCAGGTGTTTGGGGCTGCAATTATTTCACAAAAAAACAAACGAACCTGTTTTCTTCATGAAAAATCCTTCGAAAATTTTAAAATTAATTGCTAATCGCTTTGATTTTGATATGTACTCTAGTAATAATAAATAAATGGAAGTAGGAGTTGTTTAGTGTTTGTAAACTGAAAGATTAATCAGTATAAATTAAATAAAAACTTATGTTAACCCTGAAATGGTAACGCTTCGTCTCTTAGACTACGTCTCTATAAAAACCATTATTGTAGAGGGTGCTGATTTTTATACCTTTCTCTCCCTAGGTCAATGATGAGGGGGTTATCTTGTCGCTTCTATCCTTCACTTCGGTTTAGTAACCTGCCAGTCGTCTGTCATACTACGTGTTACCGTTAACGGGACTTTTTTACGCCGAATGTTGGCGTTTTGTTTAACAGTTTTTCTTATGTATATTTATTTATTTATAGTTTTAAATAGTTTTTTCTTAAAATAACTGTACATACAATATATTTATCATGAATGACTTTTTAAATATATGAAGTTTTATCGCAACTAGACAGAAACGATAGTTATAAGAACGATAGTTTAATGATGATAATGATCTGGTTAATGGTGGAGATGTGTAATCACATATGTAATCTATGTTCATAATGCAATCTCAAAAAGCAAGAAACCCACGTCAAGGAGAGCGTTTGCCAAAGACATGTGTAGAACACTCCTCAGATTCTACAACGACAAACTTTACCTAATCTGTCTAGAAATCTCAAGAGACATGTAGAAGCCGTTGCTGGACTTTCAACACCGCCTGCTCAAGACATCCCCAGAGAGCCTGGAACAAGGATAATTTGTGCGATTGCCCAGCAAAAAAAGAGTGATGACCCGTTTCTAGTAGGCCTATGGTGTTTGTGCTACTTACATTTGCCTAGAGCATCAAGGAGAAGTGTGTGTAGAATGTATAAAAAAGACAAAACATTCCCAAAAGTGATAAAAACATAAAAAGAATTATATTTATATATTTTCATGTATATATATTATACAAAACACATTATTTATTTACTATTTTAATTTTTTCCCAAGTGTAGTCTGAGAGACTACCCGTTACCATTAACGTCTGGCGTAGGTATGTTACTATTCCAGGGTTAAAGAAATAAAATTTGTGGCAACCCCTTCACTCGCTGCGCTCTTACACTCGGCCTCGGCCAGTGACTTTTGACTATAAAGTAAAATCACAATATTACATTTATTTACGGCATCTAACTCACACTACTTACGTTGCTACCTATTTATTATCATAAACAACCGATGATATTACTTAGCCTATTTAAAACGTGTATATTTCATTTGTTTTTGTTTCACAGAAAAGATTAATTAGATACATAAAATAACTGCATTAAATTACCATTTAAATCATGCCTACAACCTTTCCTGTTTTAACATTATGAAAGAAACGGGAAAATTTTTGTTTTATCGTTGGTATTAGTTGAACTCATGCAATTTTACGAGTTAATGACATTGTTGCTGTTACGGTAACAAGAGAACGCATTGTACAAACTCATAAACTCATTCTTTAACTGCTTCGTAAAAACGTTTAATTTTGTACTTAATTGAGTAGGCAATTTAATTGTTAATTATGGTTAGGTTACTTTGTATTAAGGCAATCAAATGTATTTATTTTTAACTTCTTTTTACAACTAAGAAGGCAATTGAAATTAATCGTAAATATTAGTAACTACTGAGGCATATATCGTTTAGATACAAGTAAATGTCGAAATTATACAAATCCTATGATGATGATTGCAAAAGAATGAATGAATATGAATGAATCATAATGAAAGATCTAACCTCGTCAATATTACAAACACCATTGTTTTCATTTCAAAAGTTGTTAAAACTTTTTGTAAATCAATATTTACCATTTGAACAGCTGTTACCTTTCGATTCATATAAATCTCTCTCCATGTTATTCTTATGGCTCTAAAAACGAACTTTGAGGGCTTCCTGTGCTCTTCAGAGTGAAAATTTCGAAAAGGTAAGACCTTATTGCAGAACTACGAACAGAGGACAATTTTTTGACACCTCAACCGTTTAAATTGGTTAAAAAATAAAGGAGTTGCGTTGACAAAAAACTGCTTCACGTATTATATATAAGGACTAGTAACTTTTCAACAGTTCTTTGTTTCGCCAGTCCAAAATATTATCACAGAAGTCAACAGTCTTATAAATATGCGTGACTCAGTTTTCTGTTTCGTGTCGGGAGGGGGTGGCTCGAAATACGCGCTGTGGTGGCCTTGAACGAACCGCAGTATTTGTCTGTGTGTCTGTCTGTTCACTGTTTAGGGATATCGTTTATGTATGGTTAGTAAGCTCTTGTTATGATGATTTTTATGTGTTCATTCGTTCGGGTTTGAAAGTTTTATTTTTCCATGTTTTAGTTGTTATGTTTTCAACGTTTAATACACTAGTGTTCCTAACTTGTTATACATTATCGTTTTTTATTTTATTCATTTGTTTATACTTTTTAGTGTCGATCTTTTCTTGTTTGCTTACTTATTGCTGAAAATATATTTTTAATTGTGAATTACTTTGATTAACGAATTATTATGGAATTTTAAATCTCTTGATATAAAATATCAGAGTAAATTGCCACTAATTCAGACGCATAAGAATTTTTTGTATATATTTAATTTTGTTCTATTATTTTTAGTATACCACCACTGTAAGTGTAAGGGTGGGCGATAGGACTCACAAAAAAAAAATAAATAAACAAAAATAAAACTGTAATATGACAGATACATATACCCAACACATATAGGATATTTTCAAAATACAGCATAACCTGAAAACTTTTAACAAAACAAAAATGTTATTTTGGCCAGTAAGTCATTCAAATTGCTCTTTGGAGTCTACCATGACACATATTCCGACGACATATTGTGATCTAAAAAAAGAGTTTTTTATTAGTATGTTTAAATGAGTTTGTTAGAAAGTGGAAATAATTTAATTATGAGTGAAGTTAAATGAATTTTGGATTAAGTTCTTGTTGGAAATTACCTGTAGTTCCGATAGTTGGCCCTAAGGTGTAATAAAAAATTTAATATTTTTATTTATGACGTGTTCTGATTACATGTCGATAGTTCGTTTTTACGCGTTTTTCGATATAACATGGTACAAAATCTAGATGCTGTTTAAACAGCTTACAACTGTTTACATGACTCAATCTAATGCACGTACTGGTAGATATACATTTTGTGCTTCAAAAAGTAGTTGCGGTGAACTGCCAAGAAGGTAGGCGGGATGTATTTATACTTTAGTCGACATGCTGTAGAACTACTAGTAGCTACAGCTATCATCTGTCGGTCAGGGACAACAATTTGGGCTTTCATGTGAAGGAGCGGACGTAACAAATATGAAAGAATCTATAACAGTAAACCGATAGCTTTTTTACTATTTGTAATTTGGCCCAATGGTGTAAAACAAATTACTAGAATGCTTTATATCTTGTCTCCAATTGCTCACGGAATATACCTAACGGTTTCAGTTGATGGCGAATTGGAAATTACGGAGTGAGTAGGTCTCTAAAGAAAGACGGCGCGGATCGGTTAGCAGTGTGTGTGATTTCTTCATCAGCTGCTAAATATATCAGCTTCTCTCTGCCTACGCCAAACAAATTGGCTGGAATTTATGTTTGTTTAAATCGGTAGCCTCTGATTTTTTTTTTAAGAAAAAAGGTATTTTTTTCTTTGTGTTTTTATTTTATTTATTTTTTTATGGTCATTTTATGTAAGCATAAACAAGTGGAATGTCTTCCGACTCAGGTTTAATATATTATAAGTATACGAGAGGATATATATTATTTTTATTCTTTTATGTTTTCAATAGTGGATATAAAAATTAGTTAAACAACTACCGCCCTATTTCTCACTTGGTAACATATAAAACTTTTTTTGAAAATAGCGTAGTGCTGTAACCCAGCTACTTGGGGACAAAGTGTTTGGGAGATTGTACTTGTTGTTGTGTTGCTCAATGGTTGTCATCAACGTAGACACTACTAGAGAAGTATGGAGGGTCCGTGTTGAATGGTAGTCAAGGTTAGGATATTGTGTAGGAAGAGCACTGAGTGTCAGACTTGTCAGTTAGCTGAAAATCAGACCAACACTACGTGGTTCGGATTCCAAGTTTAAAACTGTAGGTCCCATAGTTGCCCTGGCTATTGGACTATTAATAAATAATCCTTTCTGAGCTAAGTCGAACTCAGATAGTAACAATGACTACACTCGTTTATCTACACTCATCACACTCATTCACTCCTCATATTCGCCCATATATCTACGATCGGCGTCTTAGAGATGAATAATGAAAGTTCATTTGAGGGTGACCATTAGAGAAAGTTCAAGCAATAGTGTTGTACTAGGGGCCACCCCTCCACGCTTCGCGTGTGTCAATCCCCATTTATACTTTCAGTAATCACATCTACCAACACCAGTTCGGAACCGATTCAAAAGTGTCCATTCCCTCCGAGGGAGGTTCATTCCACCTACATGTATTGATTGATTAATAAGGAACTTATTGCGTCCATCAAAACTGTTCCGCTACTATTGGGCGAAAAATTTGAACTGCTCAACTGGGAAGCAGTACGTTAAGGTGGGTTTCGAGATTTTAAGCGACCGTTCTGACGAGGAGCTAGCTATATTGCCCAGCACCGGGAGCCAAGGAAGTGGAGTTGCCATGAAAGTACCACTAATAGCTCCCATAGCTCTATTGGGGTTGAACATCAATCACTTTTGTATGTGCGTTATTTAGCCATACGGGAGCACTGTATTCAGCAGCGGAATATACCAGAGACAAAGCAGTTGCAGGACGTGTGCGTTGGCTCCCAAAGTTGTTCCAGCAATATGATGTAGTACATTTGCCCTTGTTTTAATTTTAGCTGCTGTATTTTAAAGATGGCTTTTAAAAGTCAGCGATCGATCTAACGTTACTCCCAGGTACTGTAGATGATCATTATGATGGAATTTTGCACCATGTTCAGTTTTCGATTAGCCAGTCTGTTACTTAGATGGAAACAGGCTACTTCGGTTTTTGATGGGTTAGGATTCAGCTTCCAGGTGCTAAAAGGTAATAAATACTGTTTATGGTAAATATACGATGATTTAAATTTCACAATTTTTTCTTTCAGGCAATTTTTAAATTTAATATTTTAAAAACTTAAATGTATTTAAGTTAGATACTCTCCCACGAACTGTATTTAAACTTTTTCGTGATTATTTTATGTTGTTTGTGTAACTGCAGTATATGAGCTAATTTAATTCGTTTTATATGGTAACAAGACTACACATCTTTTGCAATCATCATCATAGGATTTGTATAATTTCGACATTTACTTGTATCTAAACGATATATGCCTCAGTAGTTACTAATATTTACGATTAATTTCAATTGCCTTCTTAGTTGTAAAAAGAAGTTAAAAATAAATACATTTGATTGCCTTAATACAAAGTAACCTAACCATAATTAACAATTAAATTGCCTATTCAATTAAGTTCAAAATTAAACGTTTTTACGAAGCAGTTAAAGAATGAGTTTATGAGTTTGTACAATGCGTTCTCTTGTTACCGTAACAGCAACAATGTCATTAACTCGTAAAATTGCGTGAGTTCAACTAATACCAACGATAAAACAAAAATTTTCCCGTTTCTTTTTTAACAACGTTCGTATTAAACTGTTTCGATAGTCGTTAAAAGCACGTTGTGTCTGTAGTTTTAAAATGTCATGTTAATATCATTGATTGTATATAAATATTATTATTTTGCCTGCATATAAGATTAGTTCTACATTTAATTTACGATAAGTTGTATTATAATTACTTTAAGTGTAATACGAAGGGTATTCGCTTTTATTTGCACATACATTAGTGTAATATTTGTTTTGAATCATGATATTTTATTACGATTGTGTTGAATTGTTCTATTTGCATATGTTTGTGATTTATATTTATTTTATTTATACACGTACTTAAGTATTAATGTTTTCTGTAAAATTTATATTTTAACTATCGGCAAAATAAAAATATATGGCAAACCCTATTGTTATCGTAACATTCTTTTGGGAATTTACTGTTGCCTCTTATTTAATCTATTTAGACACTTTACTAAGTAAATTGGTCCACCCATCCACCCACATTTTATTATTTCGCTTTAAAAGCTCTGGAACTGTAAAAATAAGTGTTTTAAATCAACCTAAATATCCCTTGTAATTAATCTAAATTTATTTAAGTTTTCTTAAACTCATTCTGGTGGCCCATCCATTCCCTAGTCAGCCTAACAATCAACATTTCATTATTATAACAGAAAATCTCTGGAAGGGTAGAAGTCCAATTTTATTTGTCTTTGATCTACATTTTTTAATGTCTTTATTTGACCCATTTTTAATTTTTTGTCTTGAACAGATGTACCGTATTTTCCTAATATCAAATACCTATTCCCTACTATACAACACAAATAGCAACATGTCTCATACTTTCATCTGATAATGAATAAATTATTTTATGTCCACGACTAGCAACGCAACGCACATATCAGCTGTGCACTCACATCCAGGTGGTGCGGTATCGGCGACTCTCTAGTATGATATCGAGAAGGCGATAGTAAGGATGAAGGGAATTAAAAACCACCTCTACCGTTCTCACCGCGTCATTGTGTGAAACCAAGAAGACGCTCTTATGGGTCCCCTTAAGTTGCACAGCCTAAATCCCGCTCTGGCTCGGCTGCTACTAACCAACTTCGTACTACGACTAGAGGACTGCACGTGTTCTATATTGTCCTTCATCCTCCGAGGTAGACAGTAGATTTGTGATTGAAAGACAAGTAATGTTTTCAGGCCAGCAGAAGATTTAGTCCCGTGCTTCCCTCGCACCCTCATTCACAGTGTATGCAAGCAGAGCGGGATTTAGGTTGTCCGACTTATAGCGCCAGTAGGCTACCTCTCTCTGGCTCTCTCTAGCAGTGTAGGAGACGCTGAATTGACTGATTGCTGAGCTACTAGTACAAAAACCCGTGTTCGAGTGTTTATTTGAAACCAATCACCGTTAGATAGAAGTACAGGCGCGCGTCTGCAGTAAATTGCCTTGAACAGTCAGTAGTGTAACGCCAGTCGAGTTCTCATTGGCTGATGTAGGTTAAACCTAATAAAGGCGGTTTTAGCCAAGAGGCCAATCGAGCTTTATGTACATTGTTTTGATATTTGATCCATTTCCTCATTAGTGTAACTTAGTTCAAAAATACGATTTAAAAGGTGTCATTTTAACTGCGTATGTTTCGAAATGGGTATAAAAAATCTGTCTTTATCTGTAAAACATGTCTACAATCTAAAGCACGTATTGAGGTATTGTATCAGCTGTGTTGTATAGACGAATGATAACGCGTTATTGACATGGAGATAAGAGAGGAATGAGAGCAGATGGGGTAATACCTAGCTATTGATGTCTCAACACTCCAATAATCACAATATGACTTTATGTTTTGTCCATAATAGTATAAATCAAGTTATACAGACGGATGTTGTATTTTGCTCAGCAGACGTAATAGAACTTAACTTTACGGCACTAGGCGATAAATTTAAATTGTTTGCTTTATACAGGCTGCATGAAAAATCTTCTGAACTATTTATAAGTGAGATAAACAACTACCTACGGTGCGATACTTCTAAAAGTTGCAAAAACTTAATAATAATTGGAGACATGAACCTCAATTTATTAAATGATAATCCTTTAATTGATGAATATAAACTTACATTAGCATATCACGGTCTGGAATCTTTTATAAATACTCCAACTAGAATCACCGATCAATCCAAAAGCTGTATTGACCACATATTGATTAGGATTAAAAACAAACATAACATTAACCTAGAAGCAGCGGTTGTTGACAGCCGAATAACTGATCATTGTCTAACAGCTGTTTGGTTATCAACAGGCGAGGAGGGGATTCACATGCGCGACAAAGTCAAGGTCACGCAGCCAAATTGTCACTATCGCATCAATTACGAGCGTTTTAGTGAGTTACTAGATAAAACTGATTGGAATCCTGTTTTTATAGAACAAAATGCCTCACGCGCCTATGATCAGTTTATTAAAATTTTTATTAATATAATGCATAGCAGCAGAGAAGAAATAAAAAATAAAAACAGGGATATAATAAGATTGAAACCTTGGATTAGTAATGATATTTGCAAGCGTATTAAAAAAAGGAATTCGTTAATTAAAATACTAAAAAAACAGCCTGATAATCATACATTAAAAGCATATTTTATAGAATTTAGAAATAAATTGCAAGGTGATATACGTAATCTTAAAAACAATTATTACTGTTGTCTTTTTGAAAAGAATAAGCGGAATACCAAGGAAACTTGGAATATTGTTAAGGAAATTACGGGACAAAATTCAGTAAAGCATGACACAATTACTTTAGAAATTAACAATATAAAGGAAAATGACCCATTTAAAGTAGCTAATACATTCAATAGATTCTTTGTGTCAATTGCTGAAGAACTAAATGTAGGAAGAAATATAACTGACCATTTTAACTCTCTTAATTTTAAAAATTATTTCACAGAATCAAATATACCTCAATCAATGTTCCTGGGTCCTGTGGTGGAAAATGATATTTTGAATGCCGTTAATTCATTAAAAAATGGAAAATCACCAGGAATAGATGGTATCAATTCACAAATTGTAAAAAAATTCTGTAAAAAGTTCGTTCAAGTTCTATTGCATATTATAAATCTTAGTTTTGAAACTGGGGTTTTCCCTGAAAAAATGAAAGAAGCCGTAGTAATACCGATATACAAGAAAGAATCAAAATTAAATTGTAGTAACTACAGACCAATATCATTACTCTCAACGTTTTCAAAAATAATAGAAAAGATTATGAAACAAAAACTCGTATCATTTTTGGAAAAGGTAAAATTTTTTAGTAATAATCAATTTGGATTTCGTCAAGGAATGAACACGGAAACAGCACTTTTAAATTTTATGAATATAGTTTCAGGAGGGTTAAATAGTGACAAAAAGGCAAGTGGTCTTTTTCTAGATATTACTAAAGCCTTCGATACGGTGGATCATAGAATTTTACTTGATAAGTTATTTAACTGTGGGTTAAGGGGTGTCACTTATAATTGGTTTAGAAGCTATTTGACGGGTAGAAAACAGTGCGTTAAAGTAAATGGTATATTGAGTGAAATGTGTGAAATTAAGTATGGTGTACCTCAGGGATCAGTATTAGGTGCTATCCTTTTCTTAATATACATTAACGATCTCTGTTGTGGAAATTTTCACGGGCAAGTCACTTCATTTGCAGACGACACTGCTTTGTGTTATGTAAATAATACATGGGAGGACATTGAGCATCAAATAAACTCTGACTTAGAGGCTATTCAGTGGTGGTTTTTCAAAAACAACATGGTATTAAGTTCGACTAAGACTAGTTATTTAAATTTCTGTTTAAGAGGAGAAGCTTCTTTTACAAATCAAATAATATCTAAATGTCTTGATTGTATTTGCAAATATAGGGTGTGTAATGTGGACTGTGCTGAAGTAAAAAGCGTGGAAAGCATAAAGTACTTGGGTGTTGTTCTAGAAAAAGGGCTTACATGGAAAATTCATGTACTGAATTTAAAGAAGAAACTTAATAATATTTTACGCTTATTCTACTTTTTACGTAGCCTTTGTAATAATGATGTATTGCGAACGTTATATTTTTCTTTGGTACACAGTAGACTGGACTATGGTATTGCATGCTGGGGGGGAACGTATATTTCAAACCTAAAAAGTTTAATGACAAGTCAGAAACAGTTTGTTAGATTAATATTAAGGAAAAATAAAACTGAAGCATCTTTTCCTCTGTTCTGTGTATTGAAAATATTACCACTAAGATACATGTACTCCTATAAAGTTTTGACAATATTTTACATTCGAAGTCGGAACAGTACACAATTGAGCATCCACAAATATAAATTACGCAATTCAAAAGATCTGTACGTTCCTAAGCCAACCAACACATATTTTACAAAAACGTTTGACTACCAAGCTCCTAAAATGTACAATAAACTGCCCAATGAGATTCGGAATTGTAAAACTATTAACAATTTTACAAAATCTTTAAGAAAGTGGTTATTTTCTATTGATGAAATAGAGCAGATCCTATTTCTGTAACTTTCAACCAATACATAATATCGACCTTTAAAATTTAATATTTATAGGCTCAAGCTACTCTCTGTTAGTAATTGTCTTAACAATAGATTAAATTTAAATTTATATAAAAACTATGTCAGCTAGGAGTAAAGTTTGGAACTATGTTTTGTTTATTTTTTTGCAATTTTATTCATTGTTCATAGCCACAAATGTGTATTATTAGGAATGTTTCTGTACCTCCAAACAGGCTTAGCCTTGGAGGTCTATATTTTCGAAACATATTTATGGGTTATTATGCATGTATGTATGTAATGTTTGTAGATTTGTTTTGGAAATAAACGTTTATTATTATTATGTTGAACAATTTTTATTGACAACAGTGGATTTATTTCTTGTTTTGTCAATTGCCTAATGTCTTTCAAGGTGTTTGACATTAGTTGGTATTTTATTCAAGTTTGCTTCCCTACAAAAAACTTGTATTTTTAGTTAAATAAGGTACAAAACTGGCAACATTCTTGTATTGTTGGATCAAAAGCCAATAAATAATTAGAATGTAGACCAGCACTTGGTTTGGTGATCTTTTTACGGATGAAAGTTTATTTCCGGATTAATCTATATTTTACTTTTTATTATTATTATTATATACTCATCATTGACTCTTATGTTTCAGACGGTGAGCAGCGTGTCCCGCACCCCTCGAGTTGTGTGGCCACCACCTACCATGCCTCAACGCAACACACGACGAGCTTCTTCTGATTTTGATGCCATTGATCCAGCGTTTCCTCCACCGTCGCTCAAAACACCACAGTCAGAGACTGGGTGGGATCATGAGAAACGAAAGAAAAAAGATAAGAAGTGGTCAATCGGTGGACTCTTCCGGCGGAAGAAGAAAGTAAGTGACACCGACAGTAGTTCTCCCGTAGAAGATGAAGAAGAGAAAAAAGGGTTCCTAGAAAGACGAAGAGCAGCCAGAAAGAGAAGAAATCGAGGCAGCAAAGACGTTACAGGATCTTTCGAACATGTGATAATTAATCCTCCTAGGAGTCAAAGAGTAGAAGCCACTTCCAATGATCATATGATGGATATGACTAATGAAAACCTAATGGAGCCCCCATCAAGCCAAATAAGGGGCAGTTCAGTATCTTTAGAAGGCACAGGGCGTAAAGGAAATAGAATTAAAACCAAAGCAAGAGTAGAGGCTAATAGAGGTAAGATAAAGTTAGATTCTAGTTCAGACGAAGGAGGAGGGTCTTCGAGACATTCAACATCCTCTATACAGAAAGTTAAGAGCGATGATACTTCTGGGTCCAAGGACGGTTCATTGAGTAGGAGATCAAGAGCTGCAAGAACGGAGAGATATAAAAAAAGAATATCAAAAGATGAGGATTCGTTGAAGGAGTTCCAAACTGGTCAACCTTCAAGAATCTCTCGATCTGATGAAAGATTATCAAATAAAAAATCAGAAAGGGCATCTTCAGGAAACAGATGGACAGCAAAAGTAGTCTACTGTGAGTCAAGTGATTATGACACTAAATATACGGCAAAAACAAAGTCAGCAACTCCTAGTCCAATACAAAGTCCTAAGACAAGGCCAAAGAATGCCCTTCATTACACTGCCTCAGCACCACCAGGGTCAACCTATGTGACGTTTCCACCCAGTTACGTAAGGGAGGGAGTGGCGAGGTCGCATCAAGAGTTGAGAAGTTATCAACCTCAAGGGTTAAACCAAAATGTGGTGAAGACTAGTCAGAGATTTGCTGATTTGACTCCACCACGACTTCCAAAAAGCAACAGTGATATGATAAACAAAGCACCATTTTCAAGTTCTGCTCCAAAACATTATCCGTCTTGGGGACAAGATGTTTTGAATAGGAAAAGTGCCTCTTACGATTGCAATGTAAATAGTCTGCATCACATAAATAACCATATTACCCAAACGCACCCAGCAGATGAAAATGTACTAGTTGTTCAGTTTCCTATAGGAAGACCAGTTCATAAAATTGACAGCAAAACCAATATAACAACAGCAACTTCTCAACACATGCTAAAACAGTCAAATCCTCCACCACCTCCTCCAAGAGATCCACATCGGAGATTGGTATCTACCAATGGTCACCATCAAGATACTAGTCCACGGCCTATGTCTTATGCTTTTGAGGATAGAAATCAACATCAAACAATGCCTGCAGGATTTTCTGATTTTGGATCCAGTGTTTCGGCATTTCAGAGAGTGCCACAGACCACTCAAGCAGACTTTAAACTCACCTCAAATATTAATAAGCACCATAGATCTAACTCTGATCATCACATACCTGCTCGTGTTAACTCTGTTAAGAACTCGCCTCCAGTAAGTAGGAGGCCGTCTTCAGTTCATCCCGAAGTAAGAACCTATCCAGTTAACTTGGAATCATATGCTAGTTCTCCTCCCGATGTACAGACAGGAATCCCAAATAATTACCAGTACTTTACTGATCAACAACCCCGGAGCAGGAAACCTATTCATATCACATATCAGCAGCAAAAAACACCAAATGATTCATATCTTAGTGATTCACAAGTAGTTATCAAACCTCCACTTGTTCAAACACAACGTACCAGACCTCCAGGAGTACAAAATGCTTCAGACTTTTGGAAGCAGAAAGATCAAGAGAGTGCGAAAAAGGTACATGTTTCAGAGGGATCACCTAAGCTTATGCAAAGGCATTTTCTGAACGTTAGTACAGCAAATGAGAGGTCAAGATCACATAGTCCACATGTAGATAATACTCTAGTTACTACAAGAATGAAGCTACCCCCACTTACAATGCCCGTTCGTGGAGCAGAATCATCAGGGTCTTTGAGTAGTCAATCCAGTCCCCGGGAAATTCCCAGTCCCAGAACTCCAACAGGTAAAAAAATAGTTCATAACGAAATCGGCATCCCTGTGTTTGATTCACCTGAATTAAGTAACAGTTTGAAACGAGATTTTCGGCCTTTATCTATGCTTGAAGAGAAACAGGAGACATCTGAACAAGAATTACCACCAGCGAAAGAAAGATTAAACAACCCCCCTATACCTCCTACCAGAAGAGATTCTAAAATAAATGCAGTTACCAATTTTGAACATTTTGATATTTTAGATGACGATTTTGAACTTAAAGAAGGGCGTAGAAAATCAAGTAACCTAGAAGAAGCTTTAAATGAACTAGAAGCTATTTACAAAAGTCTGAGATTAGGTGAAGAAGGCTATATTGAAAAAGTAGCTAGAGAAAAAGCAGCTTATGAAAACAATAGATTAGACCCTTCTAATTGGAATGCTTGGGTCCAATCTAGAGGATTTGAGTCAGACTCAAGCTTCAACTATAGTAGATCATCTCTTGAATCAGTTGACAGTGTTGACTCTCCCATTAAACGATCTAATATGAGGAAGTCTGGAATGCCAGACAGAGTCACTGATGATATGGCTTATAGAAGGCTCAATAAAAAAGATCGACATCCACCTCAAGAACAAGAAGTAATATCTCAGGCTGGCAGTTTTCTATTAGTGTCCCCTACACTAAGCCCCCCACCTTTCATTGAACCACCTCCTGTGCCAACTGCTAAAAATGAACCAGATATCACTTTGGATGATGTAGTTTATAGAAATATTAATCATATAAACAATTCATTAAAGGTATTAGATCCTCAGCCACCATTTGGAATTCCTTTACGACCAATCACTCCAGCTCCCAACAGTGATTACCTACATGCCACTCCTAAAGAAGTATATAGACCTACATTTAAACCAAGAAAGACACCTGATGTTGTTACTGATGATCTTGCTTTTAGAAATCTTAGGAAAGATAATAACAAAGAGCCCCTATTTGCACCTGAAGATACAACACTAATTGACTCACCAACTCTTAAAAAGAAAAGAGCTGTGCGCTCTCTCTCTGCAAACTTGTTAAGTATAATTCAAAAAGAGTCAATGGCCATGAATAACAAATTAGTGTACAATAATAATAGTATTCAAAATGATTTGGAAAAATCACAAAGCTTCACAGATGTGACGAATGCCAATGTTGCTAATGGTCAGACATGTAGACAACATTTAGGCGAAAACAGAAAACAAAGCAATTTTAATTCAAAGAAGAATTTAAGTGGCGAAGATTCAGACCCTACTCCAAGAGGATCAAGAATATTCTCAACTGAAAATTCATCTCCTCTTTTTACTACAAGTACAGAAACATTGACTGGTAGCAAATCTAATGTGTGGCTTCAAGATCCAAAATTAACAAACCAAAATCTGTCCCAAAATTCAAGTCCACGATTATCATTTACACCTGAAAGGAGACACACAACAGATAATGTACAGCTTCAGACTAGAAAATCTATGTCTCCCGCAAAACATGTTCCTGTAAAATTAGAACCTCTGAAATGTAAACTTCCATTAAATGTTCCTAGTGCTTTATTGGACGACTTCCATAGAAGCCCAACCCCTGACAGTCACACTTTCACCCACCATAAAGATATAAATGAAGAAAAATCTCAATCAATTTATAATCAGAAAGAATCTGAGTTATTGGCTGCTCTTGCCAGAGAAGCTAAAGAAGCTAGTGAACAACTAAGTAGAGAATTAAATGAGTTGAATTTTGAAAAGACAATCATACCAAACAGCCAAGTATCCAATAATAAGAATTCTAAGGAAGAGGAGGAAAACAAGGGAGTAGATAGTTCAACAATGACTAATTCATTATCGATGCATTCAAAATCTTTACCAATTGGGAAAATCACACCCCACAAACCTGTTAAACTCAATACATTTTGTATTACGAGTGATAACAAATTGGAAAATAAACAGACCATATTGATGGACTCTCCTGGAGATATTGAGAGTAGCAAAAGTATGACAGACCTTTTAAAGGAGCTCACAAAAGGTTTAGATCTGGACTTTGGAAATCCATTAAATAACACCGAAAAACTGATAACTCCTAATACAGAGCAGAAAGTACTTCTTGAAGGTGAGACAGAAGAGATACAGGCAACAATTGAAATTACCGAACAAGAACCAGTTTTAGAATCGAATGATCTACGAACGACTTTAGAAAATACAGAGACTGATGAGAGTCATCTCCCATCAAACCAAATTTCAGACCATAAATTATCAACGCCTGAACGTCTGTTATTAAGTTCATTCCCAAACACTCAACCTGGAGAAGAACAAAGAGAGAAAACTATTTCCCCAGTGAATCGGTTTCCCCTAAGTATTCCTGATGATACATCTGATGAAGAACTTAGGTTGATAACTCATGAAACTAGAACGTTATGTGATCAAAAAATGCCAGTTTCTAGTGAAATTCTACCAGCTGATGATTCCAGACCTTCAGAGGGGTGTTCGAGGGACTGTTCCAGCCTGGCCGATGAAGGTACTAAGTCTGTACCCTGTGCTGACCCGAACACTCTGTTATTTTGCATGGCATGTGCCCACCAGCTGGCTGGCTTAGATTTCCTCACCATTCTTGGTCTCATCCTCGCAATGGCCTCCCTCATAATTTTCCTAATTCTTTAGAATCCTCAACAGAAAAATCCCAATTGATCTACCTACTCCTATTTTTGTTTACCAGCTGGCTGCTTAATTTGTTTCGTCTGCGTGCAAAGTGTGACGTTAACAATAATCATACAGTATTTGTAGCATCTACACAGCTATGCACAATGCACTATCCTCTGATAATTTTGTAAAATGTATTTTAAATTATCTTGCTACTAGTTTTAAGTGCTAAGTTTTATATAAATATATGCATGTATTATTTAAACAACTTTTATCAGCATTTTTAGGTTAACAGGATATATTAAATTATTTTTCAAATGTCCCATGGTAGCATAGGAGAATATTTAATTGAAATATAGAATGCATTTAACATTCATTTCAAAGTCAATTATAATTTTTCTAGGTTTTCAAGGTATGTTATTAATGTCATGATTAGTAAATACTGTATGTTCACTTTTCAGTGATAATGCTGAGGCATGTGTCAACATGCAGATTACAATTTCCTTTCACATAACTATACACATGCCATTTCATATCATGCTATTTTGCAACATGGACTTGAGTGCCCAAATAACCAATTGAAATAGAAGCATTTGTTTTTTTCTTTTTTTTCAGTAATGGCATTTAATTTGCATTTAATAATACAAACTGAAAGGATATAAATTTTAATTTTTAGTACATGTTTAACAAAATTTGATTGGCAATCCTGCAAGAAGGTTTAGGTGTTTACCAAACAAGCAATAATGGTCTAGAAAGCATTGCATGTCAGCTGATGCTCCACCCAAAATAGCAGCAGGCAATCTTTAGGTCATTGCCATCACAGGACAGTCCAAGTTACATTCTTTTCTTCTGTTTCTGGTATACCATTTTGTAGTTTACAAGATATTTTAGGAGATTGACCAAAAAGTTAGCAAACAAAAAATAACCAACAAAACCGAAGTATTAAAAAGGCATTCAATTTTGCAATATTCAATTTTACAACAGCCTGTTTTTTATATTCAGCTTTCTCATTGAAATATCTAAACAAAATTTTAGTGTATTTTTCTTTTTTCAGTAAATAGAAAGTCTTAAGAGTTACTTTAATGGTGATTATTTCTTATTGCAATAATATATCCATTAACTTACGTGTCTTTGGAATTATTATTTAATCATTTGGGCATGATCAGTCATAAATAATTAAACAAATAGTAAAATTTGGATAGATTAAATTGTAATCTAAGGTCATTAAACAAAAAGCAATGTGAACATAACATAAAAACAACAATAAAATGTTCTGTTTTAATTACAAAATAAAATGGATCACAAAAAAAACTTATTAGTCAGGTGCTCAAATTTAGTTTCTTATTTAGATTTGCTAGTCTAATCTAATAACATGAAATTGAATTACATAAAATAATCTTAGATTATTTTAGATTTAGGTTTGCTATGAACAAATAGTTTTTTTGAAATTGTTTTAAATATATGATCTACTTTTAGCTACATAAGGTACTTTTACTGTACATAGTGTAAATTCGTTTATTTTAGCTGGCCTGCCAGCATTTTACCAGTAGAAATGCTTATATGCTTATTATGTACAAATGAGTATTGTGTATCGTTTTGTAGTTTGTTTTATGTAAATATAAAGTGTTGTGTTGTCCATTTGTTTCATTGTTCTGTTCTGTGCCTGAATTTCTGTTAATGCTCATTAACTGAGAATGTTTTATAATCTGTCTTGCTTGTACACAAACTTTTTTTCTGAAGCAGACTACAAATAATTTAGAAATTTTAATTTCAAGTACTTGTAAAATTGCATGTACAAATTTTGTTATTTTGTACAAATTTTGCTTAGTGGATAAGGAACTTCATGTGGAATTTTACTAATTAATAAAATGGTATTTCAATATGAAATTCATTGAAATGAGGAATTTCAAAACTGACATAAAATAGAAAAACCACAATATTAACAACAATATAAGGATATAGTGCATCATGTTTTTGAAGCTGTATTTATCAACATGTAAAATTTGCATCCAGTTTGTACATTAACATAACCTGTTTGAAGCTTTCTTGCTCGAAACGAACTTTATTGCATTGGATTTGTTACTAATATAATTTAAGCAAGCGTATGTCAGTTTTTCATACTTAAAATAAGGCAATTTAATCCATTTTCTAACCAGGTATCTTTAATTAGTATTTTATTTCCTAGATAAATTCTTGTGTTTGATTAAATAAGTTATTTAGCATGAAATGACACAAATCCTTTAAACTTTGAAAAGTTTAACTATCTATAAATTAGTCTACTACTCAGTATGTACCAACTATGTCTAAAAGTTTTATTTTATATCTTTCTAAAATAGTAATTTAACTTTATAATTTTAAATTCTTTAAAAACCTAACCTCTCTGACAATTCATAATAACCTTACGCAGGAAGTTAAAATTACACTCTTTTTACTATTTCATAACCAATTATAAATGTGGTTCAAAATTAGCTGAGTATCCCCGATTTTTATATGTCAAGGCTCCATTTTATTCGCCTGGCAGTTTTTATTACTGTACATAGCTTATTTGTTTATTTTTACTCCTATAGTGTCTTAATTCTCAAACATCGTTGATTGTTTTACGATACTCAAGTTTCGGTCCATCATAGATCCAGCGTCAGTTATGATACAATGGTCTGATGTGTCCAAGGTAAGGCTTGTCTGAAGGGGTGCGTCACTGGATGGACCAACTGTGTGGAACGACCTTGAATGACCTCATATCTGAGTAGCACAAAACCTAGGTAAGTACCCAGATGTTTTTGGTGAACATAACGTACCAAAAATATTTCAGCTTTTACCTGTACACTGGTAAAACAAACAGATCTTTGCCTTTGAAAGTTGTTAAGTTTAATGCACCATTATATATAATACATTCGTTGTAATTTTACAGTGAAACCAATGTTTGTTTTCAATTGGTGTTGAACAATTTTGTATTAACATTTTTTTTCAATTTTTGATTACCATAATTTGAAAGTTAGTGAACTGATACTTGTTAATTACGAGTACTACTATCAAGTAAAACCATGCTGTGATTTTATACACAGACATCAATATCTCATCCAATGTTTTAAGTTGTGTCTCAAATTATGAGCTGTTTTGTGGTCTATTGTGGATCGCTAGTGTAGTCCCATGTGAATGTAATGCAGTTTAAACCAGCTGTGGTTGTGGGCCTCACTAACTAACCAAATTACAGGTACAAATATTCCTATAAGATGAAATATCTATTGTAGGTATATGTAATCAAGGGTAAAACCAAACAGATCAAGTGGTTAGGAGTGGCACTTCTAGTTCTAAATCAACTGGTTTTTTAGTTCTGAAGAGGATTTTCTGTGTGAGGATATCTTATTTGTATATGTATGGGGAAAGGGTTACAAGTATTATAATAAGACCGAGTGGTTGCAGCATGTATGTACAGTAAAAGCTCAATACTTTGTGGACTATGGGGATGTCGAACATAAGGATAGTATGGTAAACATGAAAGAAAAGTTATTTTTATAGTGCTACTGTACTGCAATTTCTTCATGAATTGTGAAAAATTTGACAAATCTATAAACAAGCAATGTATTGATTTAACAATGAATGCCTTACTGAATAGGTAGCGGTATGGAGTTACAGTACGTAGTTGTTGAAGTATGGACAGTATAGTGTTTACAAAAGACAGTAACTTACTGTCCAAAATATTGGTAATTTTTAACAGCTATTCACTTTGACAATGTTATTGTATTGAACTGTTCCGGGATTAACTGTGCACAGATTGTGACAAACAATAATTTTGCCCTGTCACACTGCCATGCTGGTGGTGGAAGTATAAGCACTGTCAAAGTATCTATACTCTAGGTTGTACTGTATATATACCAACAAAAAATGTGTAATACTGTCTTAATGCACTGTAATGGTGTAAATAATTATTCACCCGAATCACAATATTCACTTAGGTTTATGAAAGGTTGAAATATATGGTCCGCACTTTCCAGAGATCTAAATTGGACAAATATTTTGAAAAATCACAATTTTCAAAATACGAGTAAGGCATCAAATCAAAGGTATTAATTTCTTGAATCTAAACATATACCTCTAATATTCATGAAAGTCAAAATATACGCAATCCATCAGCCCAAAAACAAAAAAAATCTAATACACGATTCATTTAAGGAAAAATGATAGACTGTGGTTAAAAGCGTAGGTGATATTATTTAATGCTTAAAGCTAGCATTTGATATTATTTTTCTCATTGTTGAAGAAGCAGATGACTTCAAGCCTCATGTAAAAACTAGGATTCTGGGCTACAAGGTTGTTATGTTTATATTACGTGTTGTATGATTGGTAAAACTGTCAACACTCCCTAACTCTCTATTTTACTTATCTACGAGGAAAAACATTTTCTTTTCAGTTATCTCCTTGGGCTTAGAGGGTTTTCTGATTTATTTCTCATTATAATTGAAAAACATTTATTGCTCTTAAAATAAATATATAATTTTATGAATTATGGATATTGTCTTCGTTATTGAATAAGATTTGCCTATAGAAGTAATATTAGTTAATAGTTGGATGTTAAATAGATTGGTTGAACTTAACCAACCTGACACCTCTAGACTGAAGTACTTTGTAACAAACAAAAAATTGTAATAAATATGGACGATTGTTTTCCCAAATCAAACAAGTAAGTAATCTTGCGCAAGTAAGTAAGTAATTTGTATGTTTTGTTTTGTGCACAAAAAAATGTATTGCAGTATTTTAGGTCTTAGTAGAACATGTACACACTCATCCAATTTCACCTATATTAGATGTACAGCGAAACTAATTTGTACAGTGTACATTAATTGAATGTAAAGCAGTAATAGTATTTTAGTATAGTACATTTGGTATTTATTATTTTTGAATTATCATTAGTGTCCTCGTATTTTAGAGTTTTAATCTATTTTAAGTATGATCTGCAGCTTAGTTATATATTTGATAAAATATATTATCATAAATTAACCAAGTGCCCACATTTTGTTATCTTTTCAGGAGTATCTTGCAACGCAATGTTGATACTCACAAAATGCAACGCAATTTGTGTATGTATTTGTGGAGTGAAGTACTTATTGTCAAATTATATAAACATTTTAAAAATTCTCATTCATTTTATCATTCATTGAAAAAGAAAAACTAAGTCTTATTTTCAGCACTTTTTGTAAGACATGTGATAACTTATATTCATAGCTCACAATATAAATACAATGAACAAATTTTTAAATCTTCAAATTAGCCATTCTTTACTTACATGGTTCAGAGTATTCTTAGCAAATTCAAATTTCTCTTGGTATTTAGTTTATGGGGAAGGAGGGTTGGACTGGTGCATGGAATCTTGGATTTTTTCCATAAGAATTTTACACAGTTCAGAAGAATGTTCGTAACTTCTTTTATTTGGTAAGACCAGTGACTGAGCAGTGTCAGCTGTTATTTAGTAGATCCTGAGCAAAAGTTATAGAGGTTAAAAATTGTCAACTACCATTCCATGTAATTTATTTGTACGTGCTTGGATGGTTCGAGTACTACACCATTAATGTCATGACCTTAATGTTTTATGATGTCTTATCTTTCGTCCATTGCGAATCTGGTTATGAACATAGCCGGTTTTTACATCACTCATATCTTGATGCCATATGGTTTTGCTTCATGTAGACATGGAAAGGCAGTGTCCTTGGAAAAGAGCAAGCTTCTTATCTAATGTAATGTGTTTCTGAACGCTACAATATTCATGACTTGTTCAACTAAATATTTTATTTTTATTAAACATTTTCAACAATTTGAAAAGTATATTCTTTCCATATTTGGTGGTTAGATATTTTTGATGATTTATTGGCTTCTGATATTATAAGAATCTCGGTATATGTAAGCAGTTATTTGTATAGAATAGCAACCTAAACCACTTTATCATTTTTTGCCTCCCATTTCAAAGAGTTAAGTTGTAAAACTTACGTGACATTGATATTAACATAGTACAAGTAAGCATCACATAACACAAATATGTAACAATATAAGCACAAAATGCACAAATATACTACTGTACAAGTGCATTTTGTAACTGTACTTATATAGTTATGCACCTACACATATTATGCTAATTAAAAAACTATTCATATTAATGTTAAACAAAACTTGCTAGATTATATTTTCATCATAGAATAAACAAAAGTCATTGATAAGAGTAAGATTTGATTTACTGCATGTTATAAAAGGTCTTTCATCCGAGAAATTTGTGTTTTCCTTTGTAGAAAAATTGTAGCTGCATGCAGAATTTTTGTTAAGCTTGTTATCTTCAGTTCAGTTATCATTTTGCTAAAGGAATATATCTTTGCTGTGGGTTTTCATCAAAGATGTACTTATTCTTGGAGTTATTTGTCGACAGAGAGCAGAAATACATTGTCTTCCTCAGCAACGTCAAGAATATGATGTAGTTTTTCTAGCCTAATCATCTTCTTAGTCAACAATGTCTTCACACCATGAAAGCTGATACATTTCTTTATCGCCATCACTTGGATCACTAACACCGAAAATTTCCCGAAGATCATAAACATTATATCTCTTGTTTCACATGTTGCAACAGTAAGTCCCATTCTTAATAAAAACTAATGAAATGGACTCTGGACTAGGATTATTCTTCATTACATCGGAGATGTTACCAATAGGGGTGACTGAATGACCACACAAGCAAACTTGATTCTAATCAATGCAATATTTTCTTACTTTGTTCTACAGCTTTTTTTCCAAAGTGGGTGCTAAAGATCAAGTACAAAATAAAATCTTGTACTAATCTTATGCACATAGTAACCAAACTCAACAAAATATTGGGCACAGGAGTAGTTCAGTTACTCCATTTTGTAAAAATTGGGTATTGTCATTACTGTATTTTGTCATTAGCTAAGAATAATCTCTTTTCCATATTCAGAACTATTTCATTTTGTTAAAGATCCTCACTCTCTACTAATTTATAGGTTCAGTTAACTTCTGTGGGTTTTCTTGACAGTCAAAATTCATTTTAATCAAAATAATAATACTCTTTTGTAATACCTTATGTGTTTTCTTTGTTTAGGTGTGCACTAGACCATCAGATGACATCTTGCCAATTTTTTCACAATCGACTGTATTTAGCTGTAGATTATTTATTTGTAATAAATTAATATTTTTCTGAAATTCATCATCATTTGTATCCCTGTGCCTTTTATAATTAGTTTAGTATATTTCAACCTTTTTTTACACCTATAGTAAATCATGAACACCTTTTAAAGTGGTATACCTGATTTACACTATTATTTTTTCATGATTTTTACAATCGTCCATTTACTGAATCTCCCAACTTGACCTTACAGCATGTTCTGGAACTACAAAGAAGTTGTAGGAATGCTGTAACCAATGGTATGATGATAATAGCCAGCCTTAAACATTACAACGCTTTAACGCCTTCCATGGTTGTCACGTTTCAATTCTTTATCTACACCCGTCCAATAAATAACCCTTTAACTGTTCAGATTCTTATGTCTTTTTTCGCTATTGTATTTTTGTTATCGAAACGCCATTTAGACATTGAATTTTAGACGTGATTGATTTTAAAGAAACAAAAATATTTTGCACAATTATTGTACTTTGGAAGTTTTTAATATAAATTTAAATTAATTTAGCTTAGAGTACGCAATAGAGTGTACCTAGTTACCTTAAATTCAATCCTAAAAAGACAAATTTTAATAGTTAATTTTAACTTTAGTAATTTACATTTTCTTAATATTTAGTCCCAAGATAACAAAAAAAACTGTTCTTGATCAAATTTTTCCTTATCTAGTTTGCCAAAAAAACTGTATAAATTGTCATTTAAAAGCTTAAAAAACGTATATTAGGATTTTTTGTTTTATTTTTTGTTCATTTAAAAACTTTGCTTCGAAATAAATGTTGAACCAGACAACATTCGGACAATGTATGAAAACCTTAGTGTTTATCCACACAACTAAACCCCATTATAAAGTTCAGCTCAGTAGACAGAAGATCAGTATTTTAACATTAGTATGCTAAATTCGGACATTTTGATCACTAAAATCAAACATGTTTGACAGGGGAGTGAACTTAAAATACAAGTTTAATTCAATCATTTATAATTATTTTTACCATATTTGTTTTTTATGATGTTCTCAATCAATTACATAAAAAAATAAACTGATATTGTCTTTATTTTTTTTTTTTTAGTATAATTGCATCATAGCATAGAGAAGAAATATATCATGGCTATGTGTATAGCTGCTTTTTCTGACCAAATATAAGCAAAGAAGTCAACATATCAGAGGACTCTAACCATATTTCTTCATATTTGTGTTCCTTTTTAAATGTGTCTTAATGACTTTCTTTTAATTCTGTTGGTCAAGATAAGCTGCTTCTGTTCCAATAGTAGTGGTGAGTGAATATTTTTCTTCAATCACAGACTTGTTATTCTTTGTCTTTATTTTTAATAGTTCATTCCTATAAAAGTGAAAAAAGAAAACAGTAATATAAAATTAATGAAGTGCTGAAAACCTTTAATTGTGTACCTATGTAAATTATAAATATGTCCTACCCTTTTAGTTCTATATTACTGAAGGACAGTTACTTATTGGCAAGGAATTTGCGGATAGTTGAAATCAATTTTCTTCTACCAGTTTATTGCTGGGTGAAGGCCTAAACAGTCGACATTTTTGTAAAAATAAGTCTTAATAACACCCTTTATGTTAGTCATATCTCACAGGAACTTATTTAGGTTCTTCAGCTGTAATATTAATAACTAGCAAACAACCCTTTTTTGCTACGTTGGGAGTTCTCTACTCTTGCTTACCCTTCCCTCCATGTTTCTCTCTAATCCATCACATCAATATACAAGCTGAGCTTGCTGCCGGTCTCCTAGATAACAAAGTTTAATAGTCTAGATAACCCTACAAGTCTAGTATATGGGGATGCAATATTGTGATATCACGCCAGAGATAGTAGAAATGAACTTAAGCATTTCACAATTAAAATAAAATTTGGCCAAGCTTTTGAGTCATGTTTATGTTTTTTGTGTCAGTTGTTTGAAATAAATTATTAAATTAAATGAATTCCGATGTTACTCTTATAGAAAAAAGGAAACGTGGGGCTGTTTCTACCCCTTAGGAGTTATATTTTGAGAAATCTTTCTTAGTGGGTCTCTATGATGCCAAATTTCATAAAATTCTGTTCCGTGGTTCCGGAGATTTCGTAATGATTGAGTACATCGTTTTTGGATTAAGATAAAAAAACGTGATTGACCAATAAGGACCACGTGTGCTGTAGGGCAATTTTGCTCAGGCGAATGGTCAGCTCACCGGGTCGTGACACCATTAGTTCAATGTTACCAGGATTTGCTACTTAAGTCATAGCTTTAAATTGTCTAATCATGCTTGATCTATACTAAGGAAATGGAGTTGCAAATTTACCTACTGCCACTGTAGAAATCAAACTCATGACCTCAAGCTCCGGAAGCAGAAGCATACCACTTGGTGACCAGGCCTCGTATATATTCGATTTTGAATAATTTCTGGTGGAAAATGACAGAGCTTTAACTCAATTCTTTTTTAAAACCAAATATCATGGTATTAAACTTTTTTATGTTAGACAGTAATTTATGTAAATGATATAAATAATTGAGAGAGTCGCAAAGTCCAATCTCGAAGAACTCAGGACAGGTAGTAAGGGGGAAATAGTTTTGTGTATTTTCAGATCTGCTAATTTCAGCCTTTTAGTCAGCTGATGTGACTCAGATGAGTTGGCTCAGGTACAAACTGAACATTAACATGTTTCCTACATGTAGACTGATTTGAATTAACATGTTAGCAAAAAATATAGACGGCGTAAGGAGATTTGAGCAGTATTTGTTAATATTGATGAAGTAAAATCATTTATAAGAATAAGTTTGTTTAGATAACTTTACCAATATAATATTGTTTGAATATAGTATATCTTAATATATCAAATCTAATAATGATCCTAAGAAGTAGAAACAGCCTCTCAACTTTTCCTGTTTTTTTACCATAACATTAACATTGGTGTTAATTTAATTAATAATCTATTTCAAAAAATATGAACATGAAACAAGCACTTGGCTAATTTGGTTTTCATTGTAAAATATTTAACCCTTAACTGGCCCCATGAAATCTACAGTCTTAACTGTTCTTTTAAAACCCAACTAAAGAAAAATTATAGTGTATTTGTTTATGAACATATATTTACTAAAAATCATTTAATCATACACCACTATATGTTTTGTATCAAAATGTAGCAGAAAGGGTGTTGTAAATAAGCTTGTTTTATTTTTTCTAAATTGTTAAAATCAGCATTACAAAAATAGTCACTTTTGTAAGGTGTGAAGTTGATAAATGTTATAATTTTTAGTTATTTATTTTAAATTATTTTTGTGTTTTCTTTGTTTTATGAATGTATGTAGCTACCAGAATCAACAAAAGCTCTGATTTATCATTATTAACAAATTTATTACTTTTACTGTCTATAAAATAAGTGATAGATTTACTTTTTTATAAAAAAAGTTAAGCAATTTTTCATAAATTTTGCACATAAACTTGTTTATTATACCCAACTACTGGAATACCTAAAATGACAGTACACATAAAATATTATTTATCTCAAAAATAGAAAAGGAATGTCTATTGGGGTCTCTAAAGACCCCACATGACCAGTTAAGGGTTGAGGTTATTTCTACTAACTCTGATATGATTGCACTACTATACATCCACCTAAAGTAGTTTTGTAGGGTTTTCTAGACCATAAAACTTTGTTATCAAGAAGAACAGCTGCAGTATGAGCTTTTATAGTGATGTGATGGTTTAGAGAGAACACAGGAGGGATGGTTAAGCAAGCGTAAAGGACCACCCCATAGTGGTCATGAGATTTGTAATAAAATAGAATTGGAATAAGTAGTAAAAAATATTGTCTGATTGCAATACTATATAATTAATTATTGTATGCTGTCAAATCCAATGTATGTCTTGCTAAATCAAAATTACTTACTGCCTGACCATGTTAAGAATGTGTGTGGGAAAGAACACTGGATTGCCTGTAAGGTTGGATCTGTTTGTTTATCAGTAAGATTATAAACATACTTATGTCAGGTATTAACCAGTCTAGTGGGTAAACCAATTAATTAATTGATTATTATTACTTGCTGTATTATGAATAACCTCAGTTTTTAGAAATGTTATAAGTTTAATCTACAAATAAACTTCAGTCAATTTGCAAATTAACTTTTTCTTTATAAAATGTTTTCTTTATGACCTTTTAAGCCTCGTACTATTCATTTTGATTATATTTAAGAAGATAAATAAAAAAGTAAATTAAATAAATACACTAAATAAACATCATTGATATTAAACAAAACTGATATTAAAAAGTAAATAAAATAAATTACTCTATCTAAATACAACATTTATTATAATCACAAACTTGAAAATCGCAGTTCTTATTAAAATTATTTGAACAACATCATGGATTAAACAATAAACACTGCTGTGTCAAAATTATTTACCATATGTTTGTATTAAAACCAAACAAGTCCAACCTTACAGGCAATCCAGTGTATTTTCTCACACACATTTTTAACGCGGTTAGACAGTATTTGCTCAACTAAAATCAAATCAAAATCTTTATTTATTTATACTTTTTACATAACTGGTTAAATTTTAGTTTTGTGTCATATAAATTCTTTTTTAAAGTTTTCCTTACTATCTATATTTTATTGAAAGATAACTTAATTATTTATACAAAAGACAAAGTAAATTACTTTTTTAAGATTGTATTAGAACAGTCATAACTTTTAGTTTAGAAACCCAACCTAAAACCTCAGAGTAAACTAAATAATATTCTCGGTCGTTAAACTTTTGAGGGGGGCTGGAGTAATTGACCTCTTGAATCTATTTTCCATAAACCCAATTTTAAATGATTATGCCGATTTTTTTACTTATTTTTTATGATATAATTATGTTTGATATTTCATTATGTAGACAATTTTTAGGTTATTTCAAAGGGCACTAGGCCAGGAATAAGTATATTATGAGATGTAAGCAAACTTACATAAGAAGAAAAGTTCACCAACATCTTAAAGTAGTAAACACAAAAAGGAACAACATTTTTCACAAATTTTCAGTGCCAATGGAACTTTCCTCATAAACTTCTCATCTGATGAAACTGTCTGTGGCACTGAAAATTGTAAAAAATTTTGTTCCTGTGTTTATTTGCTAATGTAAGGTGTTGGTGGACTTGTCTTCTCAGGTAAGTTTAGTGCTGTCTCCCATAATATACTAATTTTGTAGTCATTGTAATGGATAATGTTGACTGCTTAGTGTATCTTAATTTTTAATTTTAATGTTTGTGATATAACTAATTAAAATTGTTCTATTGTATGCTAATTAAAAATGTTGACTGCTTAGTGTATCTTAATTTTTAATTTTAATGTTTGTGATATAACTAATTAAAATTGTTCTATTTCAAAAATGGTTAAATGAAAACAACAGAAAATTGGAAACTTCTAAACACTATTAAAATTAAGCATTTATTCAATAATTTTTCATAGTTAAAAACGTTCAAATCTGGTAATAAATAAATCTTTTAAAGGGCTATTGGTGGATCTTTTTTTTTTGTGCTTGATTTTAGAAAATGTAGCATTGGTCTTGTGAAGAATAGATTAGTTCTGGCCAGAAGTCATCAGCATTTCTTATTAATGTAGCATTGGTCTTGTGAAGAATAGATTAGTTCTGGCCAGAAGTCATCATCATTTCTTATTAATGTAGCATTGGTCTTGTGAAGAATAGATTAGTTCTGGCCAGAAGTCATCAGCATTTCTTATTAATATAGCATTGGTCTTGTGAAGAATAGATTAGTTCTGGCCAGAAGCCATCAGCATTTCTTATTAATGTAGCATTGGTCTTGTGAAGAATAGATTAGTTCTGGCCAGAAGTCATCAGCATTTCTTATTAATGTAGCATTGGTCTTGTGAAGAATAGATTAGTTCTGGCCAGAAGCCATCAGCATTTCTTATTAATGTAGCATTGGTCTTGTGAAGAATAGATTAGTTCTGGCCAGAAGCCATCAGCATTTCTTATTAATATAGCATTGGTCTTGTGAAGAATAGATTAGTTCTGGCCAGAAGCCATCAGCATTTCTTATTAATGTAGCATTGGTCTTGTGAAGAATAGATTAGTTCTGGCCAGAAGCCATCAGCATTTCTTATTAATACAGCCTTCCTTCAGAATTCATCCCTATGAGGTTATTGAACCAATTTGTAATAGGCCAGAACTAGAAGCAGCAAAAAAGAAAAAACAATGTCTAAATGTTTTTTTACCAATCAATCAAAGTAGCATTTATATACTTTAATATTGCTGTGGAATATTAGCGTTTTTAAACTTAAATTTATGTTCATGTCTTACAATCAAGTGCAAGTAAATAACTGTAAATAAAATTTAATTTACCATTTTCTAACTTTGTTTGTATGAATAAAATGTTTGATACATAAATTGAATTAATCTTAAAACAATATTTTGACATTTTTTATATAAAGTAATTATTTATACATTCAAAGTAGAAGCTTACTCATAGTCTAAAACAATACTTTTTTAGATAATTTTTATTAGGTAGTAATGGAAATATTTTATAAAATAACCCTTCAAGCCAAGTTTGTCTTCGGTTTTACATTTGTCTGATTTAACTAAATAGATATGAAAAAATTGTAACTGTATATTTTTATATACTCTTGCTCTCTCTGGCTGAAAATAAAGCAACCAAAGCTGCCTCTAGCGCTGCTGCTACCTGGGAGAGAATTGTAGATATTGATATTATGTTTGAACTAAGAGCATATTTTCATCAGTGTTACATTTTCATTGAAGCACCTGTCATACCAGTATTTCTTTATAATAGATCAATTGTTTTGCAAAACATCATAAAGTAATAATAACTAAACCAGGAGATACCCCTGCCAGCTTAGCGTGCCAACCCCGTCACTCGCTGTGCTTGTTACACCACGGCCTGTGACTTTTGACTACAAATAATCGCAAGTTAACAGTATAATTAAAATCGCAATGTTAATTTTATTTTCAGTTACAATACTAATTGCGTTGCTACCTATTTATTAGTATACACAAAAAAATTATATAACTTGGCCTATTTCAAACGTGTGTTTTTTCATTTGTTTTTGTTTGAAAGCTGAAGATTAATTAAATAAATAAAATAACTGCATTAGATTACCATTTAAACTTTCATCCAGTAGGGCAGAGCCCTACAATCAAATGTGAATAAAACCATGCTTACTATCTTCCCTGGTTTAACCACAGTATTATACTTTACTGTGGTTTAACATTATGTAACATCTAACCTCCTCAATATTACAAACACCATTGTTTACGTTTCAACAGCTGCTAACACTTTATGGTAATCATTATTTACATTTGAACAGCTGTTATGTTTTTATTCAATTAAATATCACTCCATGTTATTCTTATAACAAAAAAAAAATTGGGTGTGCGTCGGACCACACGGTGGAAGTTATACTTCTTTGGCCATTCTCATACACCCACTCACGCACACAAACAGACAGGATATATAAATGAAATATAAGACATTTTTCAATATTATTCAATATATTTATCTTCAATATATTATACGTGACTTCATTATTATATTATACACTTATATTATCATTATCAGTAATTTCTTCGATTAACAATCGATTAATCGATAGTTCTTAAAAATTTGTTCTTACTTTTCAGCGTGACGCGGTTTCTCGACCAACATCCCATCCCAAAGTGTCTAACGGGCGCAAAGAAGTATAACTTCAAAAATGTACTTTTAGGGCTTCCCATACCTTTCAGGGTGAAAATATTGAAGAATTAAGAGCTTATTGCACACTACGAACAGAGGCAAATTTTTGACACCTCAACCGTTAAAATTGGTCAAGAAATAAGCTCCGAGTTGCGTTGACAAAAAACGGCTTCAATATAATATATAAAGATTAGTTTCCTTTGGATTCCTAAACTAAATTTATAGCTGGCCAAATACAATCCTAAAGTCATAGATAAATATTATATTCAAGCAATGGAAATAATTATCGATAGTAATTATATAAATATACTAGTGTATATAGTACTAGCCTGTACTTCACTATGAGGGGGTTTTCTAAGATAGCTTATTCGCCCCCCCTTGTGTGTTGACCTTACTATTGTAATTAGCATGCACATTAGAAAAATAACATTAATTTATTAAAAACATAAATTTAAAAACAGTATCTTCAATGCATTAAAAAAAAACAGTTATATTAGCAATTGAATGAAAAATATGAAGTAATAATAACACATCTTAATAAAAACATTGATTATGACAACCATAGTTCCAACACTAACCCAGCGCTGTAATCCAGCTACTTGGGGACAAAGTGTTGTGGAGATTGAAGGCGATAGGTTCTATGCTCGGTCCTCTTAATACCGACACGGCATCCTCTCAATGGTTGCTATGGCGTGGACACTACTAGAGAAGTCTAGGGTGTCCATGTTGGGTGGTAATCAGTGTCAGGATGTTGTGTAGGGGAGAGAAGTGAGTATCAGACTTGTCAATTAGCTGAAAATCAGACCTGCACTACGTGGGTCGGAGTCCACGTAAAGCACTAGGTCCCTTTGTTGCCCTGGCTATTGGGGCTATTAATAAATCACCCTTTCTGAGGAACAGTCGAACTCAGTTAGTAACTAGACTACACTCATCCTACACTCATATAATCATTCATATTCGCCTTAAAATACGCATAACATTGTGTCAGTGTCTCATATGTAAGAATATAAATATAACAGTTCGGCCTTTAGTCGTACTCCTAGATAATAACGTTTTATAGTCAAGAAAACCCCCCAAGTCTACTTTAGAAGGGTGCAAAGTAGCACAGTCGTGCCAGAGTTACTGAAAAGGACCATAAAAATTTAATAATGTCAACCACATAAATGGCTTCTTTATATAACCACAGCCTTATTGCAAATCTACTCCGTAAGGAAATCCACCATGCTAAATTTGAGTTTCATGGACTTCGTCAATCTCTAAATAAAGTGATCAGACAGAGAAGAGTAAGTCATAAAGACAGGTTTTTACAGAGATTTTGTTATTATGTCCTATGAGCAGGCTATGGCTGTACAATGTCTTTTGAAATTTTTTGATCAACATTGTTTGTTCTCCTAAATAAGAACACTTTAAATAACTGAATGTATAAATTCATATTTTATGAATGTCCCAACTTGACAAAAAACTTTGTGGTGCTTGAGTGAAGCTCTGATGCGTGGTATTGTCAAGAGCACACTGCATCTAGAAATCTATAACAATATATAAACAATAAAGAACAAAAAAGTATAGGACAAAATGAAAATTTACAATCATAAGATGTTTATTTCCACATTAATTCACATATTCAAACAAGTAGGTAGTTAGAAAGGTGCAGATGAAGAACTGAGACGTGACAACCATACAAGGCGTTAAGGTGGGTCATTACCACTGCACTTGTATGTTTTGGTAAGTTTGTCCATCCATTGTACGTGTATGTGTGGGATGGTGGTCCATTACCACTGTATGTGAATGGGTGGGCGGGTAGGTCTGTTACCACTGCTGTACTTGTATGTTTTGGTGAGTGTGTATATATATATATATATATATATATATATATATATATATTTGTACATGACAGAATCGTTAGTATGTTTACTTGTGCCAAAGAGATAATTAATATAAAAATAAATTACATTATAGTGACTATCGTTACTTATAATGGTTACGACTTGCTAAATCGTCACGTTATTGGTCGTATCATTTTCAACCTCCTCGTAGTTTGAGCACTTTCTGTAGGAGCACTCTGAAGTAAGTGGGGAGATCAAGTGAATGGACTTTGGTTATATATGAAATTACTATCTTACAAGTCCCTCCTCTTCATTAATCACTCATGACTATTACCTATTGTCCTCTCTGAGCAAGTAAATATCTAGTAATGAAACAGTGAAACAAGTTTTCCACACCAATCATAAACTGATTTCAATTTTATTAATTTGAAATAGATATATTTTACTATTGTACAAAAGGTGTGTGAACATTTTCCACTACATATTTGCTAAATTCTATAGTGATTTAGATACTCTGGTGCACTTTCCTTTTTAGAAATAATTATATAGAAGTAGAATTGTTTTCTTTTTTTTTTTTTTAATAGAATGAGTATTTTTTATGTTTTCAGTCGTGCAATTGATAGATTCGCCATTGTTTTCATTAAAACATCATTAGCAGCTTTTTATTGTGTTTTAGCGTAGACATTAACTGTTCTGCATATTTCTTTAAACTCTTGCTGTCTCTGTCTGTAAACATTGAAACTAAATCTTGTCTTGCTGCTAACTGGGACTGAATTAATTATGATCATATCTTACTCGAACTAAGACTATTTTCAACTTCATATTTTATTGTTTTATTTTTTATGCATTTGTATAAATACATAGCTCATACTAAAGATTTCACGAACATGTCCTAGTATGAGTCTATAACTAAAAAACGTTTAGTAGAAAAAAGGATTTGAATCGTGGTGGCTCGAATATCAGTAAATATAATTTATGCATTACAAAATTCTTGCTTAGAATTTTTAAAATGTATGTGTTTTTTTTAACATATAATAAATAAAACTTAACACATTCTATTTCAAAATAATTGTTTTGTGTTGAATACAGTAATAAAATATGTCATATTCTTGTAATAGAAATAAATAAATTCTTTATTAAAGAAAAAAACAGAAAACAAGCATAAAATAATAGATCAAATTGAATAAATATAAGTTTTAAAATTAATCACTGAAATATGTTAAGTAAGGACATCTCATAGCCCTAAGTAAATTAAAATGGTAGTATTTATGTATAACTGCTTACTTTCAAATTATTTATGATAGTAAATAAAAGATAAAAGTTGAGATACTCAGAAAATAAAAGCCACATTCCCAAATTACTGGGGAAGTTTGAATATGTAATGCATTATATTATGGCTCAAACTAAAATTAAAAATAGAGTTTGTGTAAAACTTAGTAAAAGCAACAGATAAAGGCAAAATAAGTATGAGAGAAGATATGACAACACAGTAAGATAAAATAATAACACTTATAGTTGGAATTGCAAAAATACAAAGAAAATATATGAAAGACACACAGATGAAACAAAACATAAAGGGAAACATTTAAGGAGCTTTAAATTTTTATGAAATGCAAATAAAAAATGAATGAAAACAATAAATAACTGGTAAATTAATATAATACACAAATAGTTAAGTTATTGTAACGTTTTATCATGATTTTCTATATTGTATATAATCAATTTTGTCAGCTTATAGTAAAACTGTTGAAATATAACTATTGAAATATATTAAAATTAAATGTCATCATTTATTACATTGGGTATTACAAATGTATTATATTTATAAATCAATGTCTGGTAAACATTATCAAGCGCCTTCATTCCTTTAACGCAATCCTATTCATTTCAGTACGTATGTTGCATTTCAATATTGCAGGCGCTAAAAATCCTACAATATTGGACAATCCTGTAAACCAAGGATAAATGTGGTTATTTTGGGATATTCTAAAATATATATTGTTTTTAGGTATACTAAGATTGCTATTTTTAACTATTTTTTTTTATTATTTTAATGAAATTAATTAGATCAGAATAACATGACAATTAAACGCCTCTAATTTGACATGGTGTAAATGTCAGAGAATACCAATAGTTTCCTAAACAGTATTTTGATATTCAAAGGATATTAGAGTTGACTTGGTGACCGAGAGTTTATCGTGGAATCCGACTATGAGGCATTTTCTTGATTTTGTTTAACTGATGGTACTGACATTATATTTGTGGCCATATGGATTGTAATCACTGGGTTGATTATTGATTAAAATATAACCTAAAAAACTTAAATTTCCACACACCTTGCCAGATTGAGAAACACAGCCAGCGGACTATAATAATGACAGTTGCAATACGACAACGTGAAGTTATTGGATTTGAAATTTCAAAATTGATTACAGCAAAAACGGAACAGTGATTCTACCTTATCAATTGCTAAGGTCATCCATACCTGCTTCTTAAAATTACTCACAACATTGGGGGGAGGGGAATATCACTATAATTAATTACTTACGAAGCCATAGAGAAAAAGATACAGAGGGCGCTTTCTTATGGCCGCAGTGAACGCCTCAGAGTAAGTTATACAACTAATGTACATCTTTATAAATATGAAGTAATAATTACTACATTTATCCTTGAATATTTGGGGGAATAAGGAATGGACTAAAATGGTGCACTCGAAACATTTAGCACGCTACTGAATGTGTCCTCTGTGTCTTTCTTCTCTGTTACAAAGCCTATCCCTCTACTACACGGTGATTTCTGTACACAATTCTGGGCGCCACAAACAGTCTGATCCTTCCCAAGGTAAATTTTAGAATTATGAAATCAATATTATTATCTTAATAAAATAAATAAACAATTTAAATGTTCTATTTTGTCATACCTAAGTTGTATAAGATACAATGGAACAAAGAGAAACACGGAATGCATTATAATTAACAATGATAAAAACAAATACATGTAATTCAACGTAAAGAGTTAACTTTACACGTTGTAAAAAAATATCTACTTGAATGAATTATGATGCAATACAAAGTAAAATTTAACAGAAACTATAGCTATGTAAAATAAAATACCAGTTGATTAGTAAAAAAAAACTATATTTATTAACAACTCATAAAACAGGGCGAATTATAACATTTACTTTTGTTGTAGTAGAAATTTAGGATCTTTTCCGTTAATTCACTATCAAAACCATAACTTAGGTTAACCTAACATAACCAAACCAAACATAACCTAACTAAACCTAGCATAACCTAACCAAAGTAGTAGTAGTGAATTAACGGAAAAGGTCCGAAATGTATTATTAAAATAAAGGTTTTACGTTGAAGGAGAAGTTCTATAGTTCACCAGACATGTTTAAAATTATGAAAAACATTACAGTTAATAAACCTTTTGAGGAATACTCGTAAGCAAATTTTAAAAGAATTACATCTGAGAGATAGTCCAAACGAGAATTACATCTGAGAGATAGTCCAAACGAGAATAACATATGAGAGATAGTACAAACGAGAATTACATCTGAGAGTGAGAGATAGTCCAAACGAGAATTGAAGTCGCAAGGTTTCCATGAACGCGATCAATAGATCATTCCCTTTTCTCTGAAACTATTCCTTATCTTTATTGTCCACATGTTTATGTGAACAATTACGAACCATTGTTGTGAGAAACAAAGATCATTGCTATATCGCCCAAACATTTCTTTCATTAGCAACTAATTGTTGCTGCATCAATTTACCATTGTTGTCAGTATTCAATGAACCATTATTGTGAGTCAAGACACATTAGTGCCGTATCAAATATCAATCGCTGTCAGTGGCCTATTACTTTCTTACATATGGCTGTCTTTAATAGTATAGTTTATATCAATAATTTTACTTTTTTGTGGCCTCGCTAAGTAAAAAAAATTGGGTGTGCGTCGGACCACACGGTGGAAGTTATACTTCTTTGGCCATTCTCATACACCCACTCACGCACACAAACAGACAGGATATATAAATGAAATATAAGACATTTTTCAATATTATTCAATATATTTATCTTCAATATATTATACGTGACTTCATTATTATATTATACACATATATTATCATTATCAGTAATTTCTTCGATTAAATTTTTTCGATTAACAATCGATTAATCGATAGTTCTTAAAAATTTGTTCTTACTTTTCAGCGTGACGCGGTTTCTCGACCAACATCCCATCCCAAAGTGTCTAACGGGCGCAAAGAAGTATAACTTCAAAAACATACTTGTCAGTGAGGTCTAACGTTGACTAAGTTAATAATGTATTGAGAAACATGTGATTCAATCCAGTTAACTCTACACGTTGTAAACAAAATATCTACTTGAACGAATTATGTTGTAATACAAAATAACATTCAACAGAAAATAAAACGGTTTTTATTAACAACTTTTAAAACAGGGTACATTTCTAAGAATAATAAAAACATTAGTAACAACTGATGAGTAATCTTTTACAGACAGTCTTTTACAAATATATCCTTTTACAGCCGCAGAATTTACTGACACTGTGTAAGGATACAGACACTGTCTTTTACAGTAACTGCCCTTTACAAATATTGCCTTTTACAATCACTACCTTTTACAGACACTGAATTTATTGACTTTTACAGACACTATCTTTTAACAGTCTGTCTTTTACCGGCTCTACCTTTTACATGCACTGTTTTTAAACAGACATTGCTGTTTTCAGTTACTGTCTTCTACAAGGTTTCCTCTAGTAGATCAGCTAAACAATGTTTGACCAGAGCAGAGCACATCAATAGTAGTTATGTATTTTTTTAACATTGAAATTATTATACTTTAATATAAGAGGGTCAATAAAATCACATTCTGTGTCTGTTACACAACGCCCGCGCGTCACTTTCTACCCGCGCGTGTTAACGGGTCTGCCGTGTGAATGTTCTGGTATTGTTCAGCGATTTGTAATCTGAGAGGGATCATCGTGCGGCGGTACTTTGTCTGTTGCGTCTTCACTCCGGCTTATTGTTGCTGGGCTTCAATGCCTCATTGATATTTTATGGTGGACTGGAGTTATTAGAAGTTCCTATGACTTCCGGCCTGCACGAATAAGAGCTAGCCTTTTTTATTTCTAAATTTTGGACATGGCCAATTTAAAACTAAATGTAAGATGTTACACATATTCCCGGCAGATCGTACCGAAGGCCAGGCACTCGATTTTGGAGCAAAATAGGATTTTTTTATAAGGAAATATTAAAGACTAGGATTAAGTAAGGATAGGTAAGTAAAAACGTGTTTTGGAGCTGAAAAAAAAATAAAGTTGTGTGATATTCGGTAAAAAAGGGTTTCCCGCGGTTCAAATCAACCTTCTGAATGAATATTAACTTATATTTTCTCACTTAAAAAAAAAAAAAAAGAATCTTATATTCAGAGGCGTACAGAAAGTGCCTAAGTACCGAAATTGTTTTGATAGCGAAAAGAAATTCTTGATTCTTGAATTCGACTCCAGACCCGGTGGATGATCTTTTGGAAGACGAAGTTGTAATAAATGACGTGCTTAGTTCCTTACAGATACATTTTCGTTAGAATACATCAAGTGGGCCCCAGTGACACGCCTGTTTCAAACCACATTCCTTCATCCTTTCTGGTGACTCATCACGGATTTCTCTCCTGCCTAACCCTCTCCTTACAGGAATGAAATGTGGATGTCCTTGAAGTTAAGGATAACTAGTGAAGATCTTCCTCTCATTGTCCTGCAGCAAACAACTTCGAAAGTGTCTTTGTAACTATCTCTTCCAACTACCAACACAGCTTTCGATCTGTTTAGCCTCACACAGGGTGTGGTTAGAAATCTTGGGTTTATAACAAGGTCCCTTAGTTGTCCTGGCTGTTGGTCTATTAATAAATGGCTGTTTGTAAGAAGCAGTCAACCTTGGTTAGTAGCAAGACTACACAGGCCATCCACACTCATTCTACACTCACCACAGAGAAGAAAAAACAGATCACATCCAATAGTACGCTTTATGTATGTCGAGTACTTATTTCTCCAGATGGGAGGGCCAGCACCTTGTCAGTCTCTCCTTTATTCCCCCAAACTCTCAAGGATAAACGTAGTAATTACAGTATAAAGATTTACATTAGTTTCAATCTATTTATAACTGCCACTTAGGCGTTCACTGCGACCTTTATTTTTTCTCTTAACACTAATTGAATTTTCAAATTATTATTCATTATTAAGACGCCGAGCGTCAAGATGTGGGCAAATATGAGGGGCGAATGAGTGTAGATGAGCGAGTGTAGTCATTGTTACTACCTAAAGTCGACCGTTCCTCAGAAAGAACTATTTATTAATAGACCATTATCCAAGGCAACTACTAGTAAGAGGTACAGCTTTACGTGGAATCCGAACCACTTAGTGTCGGTCTGATTTTCAGCAAACTGACAAGCCTGACACAGTTCTCTTCCCTACACAACACCTCAATCTTCTCATGCATACACAATTCAATCATCATATTCGCCTTCAAATAGGCACAAACTGTTCTGCGTCTCATATCTGAAACGGACAAGCCGATTTTCAACGTACTTCCAATATATGTTGTTTGATTTGTCATTTTTTAGACATTGTAATGGGGAATGTTAACTGTTTAGGTATCAATATTTTTTGTATTTTAGTGTTTGTGATATACGCACTAATAGATTTAATTTCAAACATTTATTATAATTAAAACGCTAACAGTTTGGAAATTCCGTTAAGAGTCTGCAGAGAGTGTCTGAAGTTGTCGGCCATGTTGGTTTTAATTCCATAAGAACATGTTATTTTCGAGCCTGACATACGATCACGCGTATCCAAATTAAACAGTTATTTTTAAACGGATATTTTCCAAACAAATTGCATTTGATCAAGAATTAAATTGCGTGGTGGAATTGCTTTGCGGATTTCTAATTATGTTTATAGAAAAAATGTAAAAAATAATTAGTTTTAAGATTTTATTTTCACCTATTTTACAAAACTAGGCGTTTGTATTCAAAATATGAAAAGCAAACCCAACGCGCAATATTGATAACATTTAAAATGGCACCTCATACACAACTTTTGGCCAATAAATAACTAAGAAATATGGATTCGCAATTAACATTATTCTTATGGAATTAAAACCAACATGGCCGACAGCCTCTGCAGACCCTTAAGTAGTTTTAAGCATTTAATCATGAAATTGTCAAAATTTAAATCGTTCAAATCGGCTAATCAATAAGCGCGTTTTGAAGGACTTACAGTGGAACTCAAGCGCACTTTTAGTTATAGAATTACTAAAGAAATTCAATCAATCGATTTATCGATGTATCATACTACTGTGGTAGTTGATAATCGATGCAGAAGACGTTTTGTCATCTTATGTGTCACTAACCGATTACATAATTCAACTGATTTCACTTTAAACCACTTCAGATTTTCTATAACTACATTATAAAGTCGTTTTTACTTTCTCCCATATGCGTTAGCATAGAGAAAGTGTTGTGATCGTCCAAAAAATATTTTTGTACAAGTTGGTCTAAAAATCCATATTAGGGTCCCCTGAACCCAAAAACGTGTTTTTTTCGAAAACAAATTGGTGTCCGTCCGTATGTGTGTATGTGCAGATCGCTGGATACCAAACGGATAGATACATTTTTATGCAATTTGGTATGTAGGTGTATTTTGCCAATATCTCCAGACTAATTTGTCAATTTTTGAATTTTTATTATTTTTTTATGGGCTAAAAACATACGAAATGGAATTTTCTCAAAAACGGATCTAACAATTTTGATTAAATTTTCCGGAAAGATGTGAATTGTGATTTCAAATATTTTAGTAAAAACTGAATGTCTCTAACTTAACTAGTTTTTTTAGTTATGAAAAAAAAAAACATATTTAGGAATCAAACTGATAATTTTCAAAGGTAAGAGTTTTTTAGTATTAAAAAAAAACATTATTTTATATGGGGAAAGTTGTGCCAAATCTTTGGAATCATTTATTTTATTTTTAACAGATTTATTTATGATATTTTTACAGAATAAGTGATCATATTGAGTCATGAGTAAATATTGTGTTAATTTTTGTATATGTCGATCAGTTATCGTTAGAATACTATGTTGGTCACATTAACGGAATAGATAATTACTGGAATTATGTGTTAGTACCATAATATTATAGCTCTTGAGCCTGTATTAGCCACTGTTGTCCAATGGATTTATCACCTTGTAATCAATTATCTTCTTAGATTTATTTGTGATGTTCAAAGACATTACTTTGAATGTCACAACCCATATTTGCCAAAATCTCTACGATCGGTATCTGAAACATAAATAATATAACTGATAATAATGGAAGATGTGTATCGGGATCAATACAGTAGATTAGTTTCCTTGTTAGAACTAATCTATACAACACTGATCAAAAGGGGTTTTGTGCAGTCTACATTACCCTTAAAAAAATATTAAAATTAACTTGATGTAACCTAAAGTTATCGCATTCATCATTGATGAACAAAAGAAAAAAACATGGGATAAGGCACTTCGTACTTCACTTGGAATGAGAACTCAAAAACGCTAAGCGATGCAATTTGAAGGCATGTTTTTGGATTATTGAGAAATCAACCGAGAATATGTATTAAAATAAGCATTAAAAATCATTTTAAAATTAATGTTTTGTGAGTCTGTGAAAGCACATTATAGCCGTCTAAATATACTGACTGTCTATGGTAAATATATTTTGGACACGGTAATGACTACAGTTCACCTTTAGTTATCGATGTGCATTCATGTGAAAACCACTTATGCAATTGTAACACAAGGCAAACAAATGAAATTGTAGTAGATAGATATAGACTGAAATTTTATGAAAAAAACCAACTTTTATGGGGGAAAAGTTGTTTAATTATTTACCCGAACAGTTAAGACAAGAAAGAAAATACCACCACCAAATCCAAAAAGCTCTGGAAAAATAATTGTTAGATAAAAACCTGTAATCACTGGTAGAATATTTTTCCACATCTAGTTAAATACGTGCCTATGATTTATCTCTTGTTGTACTATATGTATTTTATCTAAGTTATGAAATATATGTTTCTCCTTTTAACTTCTCTTTTATCTCTATGATATGGCTATGTCATAAGAGGTTAATGACGCTATTCTTATGTAATACCATGTATACTAGTTTGTTTGAGTTTGAGTTCAAGACAAAACTCATTTCAATTCACGAACGTAGACGAAATGTAAATAGGACCAATCGTCTTAAGTTCTGATAGATACATTTCAGTTTACAGGAAATGTGTGAACTTTGAAGGAGACAGGAAGCCGCACTGTGACCTCATGTCCAGTTCGCCTGTCACACTTCATACATCGTTTCAGCCGCAGAGTCGATTAATAATTTACCCCTGCCAATGGTCTTTTACCTTCTTGCAGGAAGTGTGGTATCGTTTCCGTATCAATGTCACTTAATTTGGTTTTATGTTAAAAATATAGAATTGCCCGAAATTTGATTAGAGTTTTGGTTAAATACAAGACCAATGGCATTCTCTCAATGGTTACCATCGGCGTATACACTTCTATAGAATTCCGAATCGTCTATGTTGGGTGGTAGTCAAGATTCCGGATGCTGTGTAAGAATGATAAGTGAGTATAAGGCTTGTAAAATACAGCTGAAAATCAGACCAATACTACAAAAAAGATCGTCTTATTTTACTACGCGAAGTTAAGGATGAGAAGCTCTCTAACACTTAACCTGGGGGTGACTTCCGAACCATGGAAGCGACACAGGACAACTGGCAGAATACTAAGTGGTTCGGAGTCCACGTAAATCTGTAGTTACTCTGGCTATTGGATTATTATGAATAGCTCGTTCTAAGGAACACGTGACCTTAGCTAGTGGTTGATTTCCACTGTATGGGAATTCTTCAGGAGGATCCCCAGTTAATATTATTCTGGAGACACTGTAGTTAGGACCGGGATAACTCTTGCGTGCGGTCTACCGTGAGTTGGTTTCCGTAGATAACATCTACCTGCACACTGAGTACAAGAGTTGATAACATCTGTAATTAATACAACCCTGACCTGTTACCTAACCACGGCTGCCTGTTGACTAAACCTGGGACCTACATATCGCGAGACTGAACTTGGGACCTGCCTATCGCCAGCTTTAGTAGCTGTTAAACTGAAATAGGGTCTTACCTAACGTGAGCTTCAGTTGCTTTTAATATAAAATTCGTACTTACCAATCGTGAGACACTGAAGTTGAGTCCTACATATCCTGAGTTTCATTAGCTGTTAAATTGAAATTGAGACCTATAATAAGCTTGCTACTTTATAGGTACTTTGCATCTTTAATCTTTTAGCGTTCAATTTTATTTTAAATGAACTAAACAAAAAAATTGTTTGACGCATGTTATGCAATACTTGTATCGTCCTTCAACAATAAATAATTTTACTATTATTAGCTCGAGTAGCTATTGAACTGAAAATGAGACCTACCTATCGTAAGATTGACTAGCTTTTATACTGAAATTGGGGCCTGCCTATCGTGAGTTTCATTAGCTGTTCAATTGAAATTGAGATCTGAGTTGCATTAGCTGTAAAATTGAAGTTGAGATCAACTTATGGTGAGCTTCAGTTGCTGTTAAACTGAAATAACTGTGAAACTGAAAAGCAGGTTTTTCCAGTGTTTGTAGATGATGAATGTTTGTAGATATTTAGAAGCATGCTAAGCCTTTGACTGCCCTATGTTTGAGGGGTTTATTTCTTCTTGGAATCAGAATCAGGATTTTTTTATTTCATAAACATCAAGCTCAGAAAAGGGGTCACAGTAATTATTTATGTGCCTTCGGCGCAATGTTTCAGATAACAATTTTTGAAATCACTTTTCATTATGTTAGGCAAGGTCGCCTGTTGAGAGGTATTTCTGGATCAGTGCAATCAGTCTGGATAGCTATTTTTTTATTTTTCCATCCCATATTTTTGGATAATGCTTGTTAGAAGTTTTGGTAGTGCCTAATATTACATTTTTCTTGGTCATTTCTAGCACAAGGAAGACAAAAATTCTAATGGTTAAATGTGGAAATTAAGTGTTCTGTGGTTTTAGTTCATACGATTCTACATCGAGGCTCAAAATAGTGTGCTTTAGTTGTTTTACTTAACTATCATTGTTTTGTATGAATAGCCTAATCTTGTTTCTGACTATGCTCTTCATAAATATGTTGATCGAAGTGTGATTATGTTTTTAACAATTTTGTTAACAGGTTTTCCATTTTGTTCAAGTGTTTCATCATATTTATCAATCTTATAATTAGTTACAAAACTTAATATATTATTATTATGAATATTCTTAGGAAGGAATCTGCACAGAAAAAAAAGTAACAGGAGTCGCTTTCTTATGGAAAAGGAAACGCTTGAGCGGTAGTTATAAGTAGATTACAAACAATGTATATCTTTATACAGCTGTAGTAACAATTACTACGTTTATCCTTGAAGATTTGAGGTTAATAAGGAGAAACTAACAAGGTGCTGGCCCTGCCATCTCCACGGCAAACTTGAGAACCAACTACTCCACACACACTATTATATGCGACCTCTGTTTATTTCTTCTATGTGGAATCCGAGAGTTCTACTCTAATATGTATTAAACTCACAAAAACAGGTGTTTCCAAAATAATCGACCTTTTTAATTTGATTATTAGACCAGTGGTACCCATATATTTTTCACTGTCAAAAACCTGTAGTTTCTACAATTTATACTATCTCTGACATTATTGCACACCCCTAAAGTAGACTTATAGGGGTTTCTAGACTATACAATTTTGTTATCTAGGTGAACGGCAGCATAATGAGCTTTTATGTTGATGTGGTGGTTATTTAATCTATGTATTATTGTACAGTCTGTAATGCATTATCTGATGTCAACACTCAACAAATATTATCTACATTATCAGCTGTTTACTCGGACTTCACACTATTAATTAATGGGCCTATTATGGCCTTGACGGCATCACTGTGTAAGCATGTTCATACTCCAAATAACAGTGACATACTCAAGGTGAGTTAGAACTAATGGCTGGTAGAGCGTCAAACACGCGTGCTTTTCATTAAAATACCTGGCGATACAGGTAACGACAGATTCTTTCTGGCCTGGATACAGCACAGCTTACGTGTTCAGGGAAGATAAGCTTTGATTTTATGAGAACGCCAAGTAACCGTACAGCACCCTTCTTTCATCGTACAGCCACTGATGCCATTTAAAAAAGAATAAATGATTCAATTTATTGCCTCCTGCTATCCTAGTGGTTAGCACTTCTGCTTCCAAAGCATATTGTCACGGGTTCAAATCTCGGGAAGTCTACTTAAATTTGTCATAGGGGTTTGGACAGTTGTCCTTCAACAACGTTTGAATAGTAGGTTAAAAATGCCATTGGCGTTAGAAAATAAAATAATAATAAAAATATGTACGAAACTAAAGAAACATTTATGTGATAGAATTATTCATTCCTTAAAAGAAATCACACATGATGATATTAACGCGTCCAGTTGTTTGCTACACCACCGCTAGGACCGCATGGTTAGCAAGTAAAACGCCTGATCTTCGCTACATTCAAGATGTCTACGCGATTGTCAAGATATAGGTGAATATGGATTTGAAATGAGTGTAGTCTTTGTTACAAACCAAGGCCGACTACTCCTTAGAAAGTGTTATTAATTAGCCCAATGACAAATGAACAGTTACGACTCTGATTGGGATTGAACTGAGAACTTTGTGTAAAAACCTTTTTACACTTGTTTAGTACATTGTTTATGAGAATTAACATTTTGAGTAATTTAGTTTAAAATACTTAAAGAACTACCATTTTCAAAATTGTAAATTATTGTATAATTAGTTTTACAACATTTAATAAAAATAAATAATAATATTAAATGTTGAACACTAAAACTTAGCAGTAAGGCAGATAAACGGGATACAAAGAACTTAGAACTTATTTAAAGTGACATTCTTTCTATTTTGATCGTGGAATTACGTACACCCAAAAGTGTGGGCACCTACTAGTATTGTGACTCTGAAGATGGGTAGTTGGCCTAAGTACTTTAATCGAGATGTCCAACAACATTGATTGATTATAATGTATGATTGATGTGGTTTATAATTACTTGTTAATTTCAATTTGGAATTATGACAGTTAATTACAAACACTTTTGAAGGAAAAGTCAGTCTTAGTTTACCACAAAAATATAAAAACTTAATAAGTTAATACTATGATTCCTCTCAGCCATTGATGAGAGACGAAGTTTACCATGAACTCTTTACTATTTGATCCCCTAATAACTTGACTGTACAGAAACAGTCAACCTAATTACAATGTGCTAGCCGAATGCAGGGTCAGGTTTCGAGGACAGGGTTTCTAACCTTGTTGACAATCGGCAGTGATAGTGGACCACTTGGAATGGGTCCAACCCGAGCAGAAAGTGGCATCAAGCACCCACTTTCTCATCCTGTGCTCGAATTCGTTCTGCTGATCAATTGAGCCAAGCGAATGACAACCCTTTCTTTCGACGCTGGAGAGAAAAACATCTCCCCTCCAAAACTCGCACGAGAGTAGGAGAGGCAAGGTCAGATTCCAGAAGACTCCTTTCTTGGCCATGACGTCACCCTGGTCTTGATTGTTGGAACTGAACAAAGTACAGGTGGAAGGCCGGTGCTCGGTTTGGCTGTCGAAGAATATTCACCATAAAGCATCAGATACTTGAATTAAAATAAAATGTGTAATTTTTCCTGATATAAAAATATCATATCTGATATAAAAATAAATAAATAAAAAAAAATAAAATTGTAAGTCAGGTTTTAAAATCATAAATACGAATCTAAATAACGAATATAGTAAGTTACACGAAGAATTTGTTTGTTAATTTATTTATCGAACACAATTTGGTAATTTTCTATTTCACAAAGTTATTACTATTGTTATTTCTGGTGGTTTTTTATTAGGTGTTTACTGCTTCTGCTTAGACCTGTCTTCGTAGAGCCTGAGTATATTTCCGTGGGAAACGTGTCATTAGTTTATACCCACCAAACACATTACGATTCACATAATGCCATATGAAGTGTATTTCTTGGGCTAACAGAACAGTATTTATTTGTCAACACTTAAGAGTTCCTGAACAATAGTGAATGACAGTTTAGATAGACGTAGGAATAACAAATGTTCAAAATGTTTACTAATGACATTTTGAAAACATTTTGCATTGTTGATACTGTATCAAGTATCAATGCAAAGGCCACGCCACCTCGATGTCATCTTACAAGCAGGTGGCAGTGGGTGATACTGTTTAAAATGCAGCCACATGCTATGGCAACGCCAACTTGTAATCGGCGATGCAAGCAGGTGGCAGTGGGTGATACTGTTTAAAATGCAGCCACATGCTATGGCAACGCCAACTTGTAATCGGCGATGCAAGTAGGTGGCAGTGGGTGATGCTGATTGTACTGCAGCTACATGTGGAGGCTGTGACTATGCTAACTTGATATCGGCGATGCAAGTAGATGGCAGTGGGCAAGCTGTTTATACTGCAGCCATTTGTAGTCACACCTTATGGAGCTCTTGATCTAGTTACACGTTAATGAGGCCACTTCACCTCATTGTACCTAACAATTATTATCTATTCTCGTTGCGTTCTCCATTGACTAGTACATTGTCAGAATTAAAACTGGAGAGTATTTAATAAAACACTAAATTAGTTTTAAAAATACTTTAATATAAATTTCAGAATCCCGATATTTCTTTACAAAATTTATTTAGTTCTGGATTTTTCAATTCTAATTTTGGACCCCTCGCTTCAATGTTTTCGATGTGCAATGTCCAGTGATTGAAGAAGAAGAATCCATATTAGTCTAAACTACAATGTACGCATGATTATTGTTTTGTTTTATAGTTCAGCAACTGTCGTCACCAGACAATGAACTTGTTTGAAATGTATTTTCATTAATTACAATTAAATTACTTTTAATATTTGATATCATTCGAAAAAAAAACCGAATGACTTTATAAACATATTTGAAAGTCATATTTTGAGTAGATTTTTTCTAACACGATTCCATTCTTTCGAGAGTGTGAAAATAGCTTTTCCCTGTGAAATTACTGTTACAACATAATTTTTGTTGTCAAATACAGGAGAAATATAAAGTTTATAAAATTGAGATGAAATTTGTGTAAAACTGTAAAAAATATCAAACCAGCTTCTTCTACATCTATCATTATTTTTTTCAACGTTGTGCATACTTAAGGCCGGTTTTCACATAGGGTACCGTGCCCCTGTCGTTCTTCAGTCTTTCCTCACTTGGAATATAGAACTCACTACGCAGTCTCCGAAATAGATCAGGACGATACGGATGTTGTTATTGCTTGTGCGGTTTATTCAATAGTTGAAAAAAATAAGAAGAAACGGTCGAAACGATATTGGGTTCACCCTGTGTATCGAGCTAGAGAAGAGGAAGGGGAGTTTCATACACTTTTTAGCCGGCTAAGAGATGACCCTGAAAAGTTCCATAAATATTTCAGGATGAGCTATCCGATCTTCAAAAATCTACTTCTTCAGTGTAGAGACAGTTTAAATAAAAAGAACACAAAGTGGAGAAGAAGTAATTCAGCAAAAGAGAGACTTGCATTAACGTTACGGTAAGTGCTTGCCTACAACCGTAACGTTGAACCGTAACCGTGTTAAAACAAGTTGAAGTTTATTACATCACTCATTAAAAAATACTAACATAGATTTATATTTTTCAGTTATCTGGCTGCGGGAGATTCTCAAATATCACTGAGCTTTTCATACAGAATATCGCCTACGGCAGTTCATGCAATCATAATTTCAACCTGCAAAACAATTTGGAGCGTGTTGGCACCAAATGAATTTCCACAGCTCAATGAAGATGATTGGATAGCGATTTCTGAAGACTTGAATAGACTGTGGCACTTTCCAAACTGTATTGGTGCCTAGGATGGAAAGCACGTAGTGATACAAGCACCACCAAATAGTGGGAGTTTGTTTTACAATTATAAAGGTACATTCTCTATTGTTTTGCTTGCATTAGTTGATGCCAACTACCGGTTCATTGCTGTAGATATTGGAGGATACGGGAAAGCAAGCGACGGTGGCATTTTAGCAAACTCAGTTCTAGGACAGAAATTTGAGTCAGGTTCATTGAACATACCAAATTCAAAACCACTTGAGACTGGAGGAGAACCAATGCCTTTTGTAATAGTTGGGGATGAGGCATTTCCTCTCAAGAAATCAGGTATGAGACCGTACCCACGCAGCAAAGCTGGTACTATAAGGAACCAGGCACTTTTCAACTACAGATTGTGTCGTGCGCGACGTGTTGTCGAAAACGCATTTTGGAACCCACTCGAGTGTCGATGCAATCAATATCAGGCACAAATTTCGACGATATTCTGCCGGCAGAGGGAAGGTACCTTGGCAGGAAGCTGTAATATCAAGCAGAGGTTATGCTGAGTGATGCAAACATGAATAATTAGCTGAACAGTTTGTAGTTTCTAGTACCTAGTGTAGTAGTGTTACAGTTTAAAGCTTATATGATTATCTAAATAGCAAGAATTGTTTACAAATTTTAAAGTTCACAAGCTTGTACATAATTGGTTGATTGTTTTTCTAATTTTACAGTTCATAAAACAAATAAAGTTGACAAAATATTTTGTTAAACCCACAACAAACAAAGCAAAAAGATAAAAAAAAAAAAAACAAAAAAAAAAAACAAATAACAAAGCAGTGATAAGCCTACCACACTGCACCCATGCTCACATGGTCAGTGTACTATTGACGTGTGTATAGGCCACTACATTACACTCGTGTTCACACGGCTAGTGTAGTATGCACACGTGGAACCGTTAGCCTCTTTGTGGAACTCGGCCTATGGCCTCTCAGGGGACAGGTTCGGCCTGCGGCCTCACCGAGGCACTCTGCTACAGCTACAGTCCCATTTGTGGACCTCGGCATGTCGCCTCGTGAGGAGAATCGGCCTACGGCCTCGCCAGGATTCTTAAGCAGTATAACCATGAATTTTGGTTTTTGAGGCAGTGGAGCTCATAAAGACAGCCTTTACTAAAATCTGATGGAATATTAGTAAGAGAAGAATACCTTTAATTTGATACCACACTTTAGTGTACTGTATTAGTTAAACATAACTTATTGTGCGCGCGTTATATGTTTGCATTTGGGATTTGCACAAACTGGCAACGCAGCGGGCTCGCCAGCCCCTCAATTATCCTATTACAGACATCCGGCCAGAAATTAACCACTACTAGGCCTTTATTGAAAAGTGAAATTTTTTTCTAAATATAATTATAATGTTAATTTAAATTGTTCATTGCGAAGAGAATTTTCTCACGATCATGGTCATAAAAAATATTTTCAATCGGACAACAAAATAAATAATCTTTAAAAAACTAATATAAATATTTTAAAAATACAGGCGTATTTGTTGCTATTTACGTCTACATTTTGTGTTTCCTCTTCATCTGTTTGTATCTCAGTCTTTCTTTACTCATCTGTGACAGTGGTTGTGAGTTCTGCGGAGTTCGAGAATTTGTAGAATACATTTGTGGGGTTGGTAGAATTAGAAAAATAATGACGAGTGTTAAAGGGAAACCACTTAATAGTCAGGCTAGGACGATTGTTCTGAGTGTCGTGCGATACTTCCAACAGGAGAAAACAAATAATTTACCGGTCAGAAACGTGAATCAAATTTTAAAACGGGTCGCAGAAGCTTGTAATATAACTGAACGTTCTGTTATAAATATTCGAAATCAAGAGAAGACAGCTGAAAGAAACGCCAATGGGATGCCGGTAATGACAACACCAGGTAAAAAAAGAAATAAAATGAAACCAGTTACAGGCATTGATAATT
>JAQJVL010000221.1:231935-321935 GCA_035578905.1 Stictocephala bisonia | reverse complement strand
GTCATAAATTGACACTGTCTGATACCGATCACTGAGATAGCTTCGAAACCAATGTAATGCCGTGCCCCTTACTCCTATGGATTCAAGCTTTTCGATCAACAAACCCCTGTCCACACTGTCAAATGCTTTGGCAAGGTCTATGAATACAACTAACGATTTTTTATTTCGCTCAATAGCGTTATGTATATTTTTTGTAACCAAAAACAAGGCGTCATTTAAATTGTGGTCATTCCGGAAGCCGAATTGATTTTGAAACAAAATATTGTGATCGGTTACATATTTTTCTAATTGGCATCTTACACTTCTTTCGATTAGTTTAGACAATACACTAGTTAAAGTAATTGGTCTGAAACTGACACATTGGTCCTTTGGGCCACCTTTATATATTGGAATCACTTTGCCAAGTTTAAAAATAGTTGGGAAAACACCTTGATTTATACTTAAATTAATTACATGAAGTAATGGGAGTTTTATGAATTCAAAAAAATTTTTAATTAGAGATGCCGGAATGTTATCAGGGCCGGGGGCTGAATTACCCTTCATGCTTGAGACTATATGAAACAGTCCCTCCTCCGTCACCGGTTCCAGCTGGAAGTCGGAGCCCACTCGAAACTCCCGGTCGCTCAACACTGTCTCGGATACAGGAGGAACAGCTCCGGCTAGGTTGGCTCCTACCCCTACGTAATAGTCGTTTAATGTATCAGCGACGTATTTTATGCCTTCAATTTTTGGAATATCACTGTTTTTAAAAAAATGTTCCACAGACAGTAGTGAGGGGGCTCCGATAGGAAAGGGAAGTAGGTTGATTGTTTGCTATGCGGGATCATCAAAGGGCTGGATACAGTCTCAGCCATCGATATTCACCTCAAAAAAGACCGTCGACTTTCACGAAGAAATGAATTCGAAACCGTTTGAACGTTGGTTTCAGGACTTTTTGCTTCCTAACCTTGAAAAAGAAAGTACCATAGGAATGGATAATGCCCCCTACCACTCTAGGATACTAGACAAAGCACCAACTATGAAAAATAAAAAAGGTTAACGCGTTTAGCCCTAAATCCATCAAACTAGAACTTTTAGAACTAGATAAAAAACATAAACTTTCACGCCCAGAGTATGTATTAGATAAGATGGCGGAAGAGTATGGTCATATAGTTTTAAGACTGCCCCCTATCACTGCGAATATAACCCCATAGAAATGGTATGGGCCTGGCTCAAAGATTACGTGAAAGAGCGGAATGTTACGTATAAGTTATCTGATGTTGAAAAACTGTTTAGAGAATCTATACATAACTTTACGTCCGAGATGTGGCCGAAGTACGTCTCGCACACTAAAGCCCTGGCGAAAAAAGCTTGGGAAGCAGAGGGGCTGCATCATAAGGACGTGGAACAATTTATAATTAGTCTGGGGGTGGATGACGATGACGACATGTATAGTGACTGTGACAGTGGCAGTGGCAGTGAAGAGGGAGATGTTGATGATCTCCAAGACTACCAGTTCCCTCCAGGAGTGTCTGAAGACTTAGGTGTCTCACCGTTAGATTAGAAACAGGATTAAATATACAGGTAAATAATAATTTATTGTATGGCTACCAGATACGCTTCATTTTATGCTAGTTCGCTCAATTTAACATATCAAATTAAACTAGTGGTTCCTAAAGCTTAAACATAACGAGACATACAAATGTCCGATATTAATCATTTTTACATATTTATTATAAGCAAAATAAAGCAAACTATCTTAAAATAAAAAATACTAGTAATCATCTAGAGTTGAAAAAATTATTACACATATTTGGGCTTTCCAAAAAGCGTGCCAGAGAGTATAAACAGGATACTGCCAAGTAACTATATAACAACACAACACAAAAACTACGGTATCTACTTAGAGAAAAAGACGGTACGTATCACGCACCGTAAATAGAATATGCGGTAGGTATCACTGCGAGGCTGCGCAGTAGACTGAGGTGACTGTGACGTCACATGGGCGAACAGCTGGTTTGCTGCCAGAAGTGCATTCATTCCATTCCACTAAAACTTTTATGTTATACTTTGTAAAAATTTGTTTCCATGATTTGTGTTATCTCATTTATAGTTTGTTGCGTTATCTTCATTAGAAAATGTATTATTGAGCAGTTCTCGGTTGTATAACTTAAAACTTTTAAACATTTATGTCAAACTTAATTTGTTGCAATTCTTGGATCTTAGTAATTTGTTGTGGTTTGTTTTAATTTTTATTATAACATTTAATATAGTACAACTATGCCCTGGCGTGCAATTGCTGGTTGTCGAACTAGTGAAAGACAATATAACAAAGGTAATACTTAATTTAATTCTTTCCCGAAAGGAAAATGTATGCGTAATGCCTAAATACGTGCATGCAGGCTGACAATGCTCGTAGTTCTAAACAGTTTGATGATATTATTTTCAGATAGATTTTAAGGGCTAGATTTTAAATATAAAACAGAGTAGAAAACTAAAACTATCGTCAGTTAAATCAAAATCAAAATTCTTTATTGTAAAAGACAATATACATTATATTACAAGCGTCATGGAATTTAACTTAACGTATCACATAAAAATATATATTTTAAATCTTAAATTGACAGCATTGGCTTAAGTAACTCATCGACTGAGTAACAAGCAACCTCTAACAAATAACTCTTAAGCAATGTCTTAAATTTTTTAGGGTCCGTTTCGTTCCTAATTTGGCTCGGTATTCTATTAATTTAGGAACGAAACGAAAATTTAGTATGTCAATATATTAACATACTAAATTGATGTATGTTTCAAATTCTAGTGAAGTAAATGAAATAGCTAAGACTCGTGAAAGGGAAAAAATCGTTTATTTCTTCTGCAGGAAACAGAAAATAACCGAAATTCGGAACTTCTTTCTGCGTGTGTTTATGAGGGTTGTAAAAATACCATAGTATTCATATTATTACAGCTCGAAAACATTTCAGCAGTAAACAAAGAATTATATTGATTTTTAAACTAGAAAATGTAATTATGAAACAAAGATTCTATGAAATGGCACAGAAACTACAATTACCGGTAGCGAAAACAAAAATTTACGTTTCAACCGCAGTTATGAAATTTTGAAAACCTGTTTTAAGAATTCCAGAAGAAGATAATAACTACTGGAAAATGTAGCATCTGGTAATAGAGTATATATCTAAATCATTACGTTGATTATCGTCTACATTTTGTACGAACTGTTTTGAAATGATCTTTTCTAAGTGAAATAACAATAAAACGTCGTTTGTTGTAAATATAATTAACAGCTGGATTTATTGTGATAAGCGTTAACATTTTAAAAGTCCATGCACCTGCGTTTTCTGACTTTGAAAATAATGCCATTTTATCTTATTATGAAATGAGGTTACAACCAGACTTGTGCTATGACAGTAGGCCTATTAATGACCAAATGTTAGGACCCCATAACAACGTCCAAGTAGTTGTAAGACATTTGGTTGGAAAATGGAGGCAGTCTCTATTTAACGACTTTGATAAAGCAATAGGAGAACATCTGCTACATGATACATAAGCAAGTCGAAAAAAAGTTGACTTTCATGTTCATCTTGTGACGTGGAAGGTTCTGATAGGAGCTTGTTTAGTGATTTAAAAGTAGGATTTACACTAAAGATGGAAAAATAATTAAGAAATATGATTTTAAAAAACTTCTGAATTATCAAGAAGGATACCTAAAATATGCTCATAAATTGACAATAATCCATCTTCTTTTAGCTGATACTGACACAAAAAATGTCTGTATATCTGTGAGTTTATCTCTGGACTTATTCAGCAAATAAGTCTAATAAAAATCATGTGAATATACACAAAAATTGTAATATGCTCTATTACACAACTTCTTAACTACAGTGTTTTACAGTATTTATTAAGTTTAGGAATGATTGCATATACGGTAGATGTTACTGTAACTGTTACATTGATCAAGAAAATTAATTCCAAATAGAAAATAGTACTCAGCAAACGTTATGTAACAATTTAAATGATGAAAAAAATATTTTCCGAATATCTTAATTAAGCTAAATCCAATAATCTCTTGGAAGATTTTTGTTATAATGTACGTAAAGTATTTTTAACATAATTTTATTATTTTTGTCATTCATGAAATATAAAATAATTAGTTGTTTAAGTATAATCATTACAAAATGTCTGCCTTGTTCCAAATCAAAAGTTTCAAGTCTAATTTAAATGAAAACTTCTTTAAAATGAATTATATAACAAACGGAATTGCCCAGTAAACCTATTCCACACATGTCCGTAAAGCTGCCACTTCGCCCATGTGACGTCATGCTGAATGGAAAGTAGTGGGGGTGGGGGTAAATGTGCGTGATACCTACCGTATGTTTTAGCACAGAATAATATAGACAGATATCTGTCTATATTCTGTGGTTTTAGTTACCGTGAGTATCACGTACATCTCTTATGACGTCACAGTGCTAAATGTAAAAAATGAACACAAAAATACTGTTCTAATTCCCGTAATTACTGTGATACGTAACTTGCTCACTATTTAACTAAATGTTTCTATTCAATTGATATATTTAGTCACCAGTATTTAATAGAATAAACAAATCAGCTGATTTCGTCCATGTGACGTCACAATCTATTGAGCAGCCTCGTCGTGATACACGGGAAGTCTATGAGCCTCTGGGGCAGAAATAAGAAATTTCCCAGAGTTGAGATCGGTGCCAATCGATTTCTCTTGGTCGAAAACCCCTATATAAATATAACAATTCAAAATCCTTTGAGCGAAAAAAAGTTCGTCTGGACGTGGCTTGTTTTAGATAATAAGACTCACATAGCATGCACATGAAATTGTAAAACGTTTTTACAAATAATTTCATCATGAAAAGTTTATTAAAAGTGTAAAAAAGTCAATTACCTGCAATATGGATGGGTTTAATTAGTAATTAGTAGCGAAAATTGGAAACATAATGACGTCTGTGTGGCCAATACCAAAGTTTAATTGAAAAAAAACTCTGTAATCAGATATTATGGTTATACAGTATCTGTTTACAACAGATAATTTCGTCTTTTGGATTTACGAAGAATTTGTGAATTTTTAAATTAAACATTAATTTTGATCATTCTCAAATTTGCATTTTATAAAGCAGTAAATTTCATAATATTTTATACGATTGATTTTTCTAAGCGTATATAAAAACTGCAAACTAACCCAGTAGCAGTAACACTATTTCTTGCACTTTCTGACTTTTGTATTAATCAAGCATTAAGAAACGTTGGTGATTAAAGAAAATAGAAACACGAGGAAGTATATTATACTTGTAATGGACTTAAAAAAAGATAAATGCATTTATTTATTTACTCTCTCCAAACGTCACACAACAATTTGAAAATATCAGGCTACAAACCAATTAACATCAAATTTCCAAACCAAAACCAAATTCTTGAGAAGTCATAAAGACGAAATAATCGGTAGTAATAAGATTTTATCATGAAACATCATCAGTGATTGATATATATATATATATATTTTTGACTGGTTTCCACCAGAGTAAGTTTCCAAACTTCACTATTGATTAGCCGCATGTAAAGAGCAACGCAGAGCTTTGTTTATTTTTATAGTTTGTATGAACATGTCAGAATATATAAGATAAATGTTCATAAGATGTTCATAAGATAAATTTTATCATAAAATGTATGCAGATTGATTAACATCACAGTATTCGGAGTTTAATGTGCATAAGCTGTGTAATAATAGACTATTAATACATATGTAACAAACAACAATAATAAAATTAGGAACCAAACAAATAAGGAAAATAATTTCTGAAACAATAGCAACGCTATAGAATATAACAATACTTTAATTGAAACAATTGATTTTACTACTCAATAAAAAATAATAATAATTTTTATCGGCGTAACAATAAAACAATGACAACAATAAAGTAGTATCCAGGCGTGCAACATTGAACAAAATAGCTATCAATAACAATAATGCCATCAGTAATAAATGTTCATAATAACAATTTATTGACTAAAGGGAGGAAACTTATTATATTATCAGCATCTGAAATAAATTTAATAATACAATAGGAAGACAAAAGAAACATAAATAAGAACACAGTAGTAGGAACGGATTTAATTTAAAGGGGAAAAATGTTAGTGCTATTAAATGCCATTCTTGTGAGGCCCCGATCTCGTTGCCATAGTGACATAGCTTCCATGATCTCCTTCAGCAACAAGTCGGTTTGGTGGGAGAAGTGGCAGTATCCCCCTATTTCCCCTCTCACGCCTTCAACCCAACCAACGCTTGTTTGCATGCAGTACGACAGCCGATACGATTCAAGTGACTGACTATCCCAAGCCCGACGAGCCCATTCTGTTGTCTTCGGTTCACCGGTTGAACATTGAAAGAAATATTGTTTTGTTACCTTGTGATTTGTGTTGTTTGTGAAACTGTAAGTGATAGAAGTACACAAATGTTTCTGTAAACACATATTAGCTGGATATACAAAGGTAAGGCTAGTAGGTGCTTGATTATGGAAACTGATTTGGAGGTTATGTTATTGTATTCGTGCAAAATCGATATAAGAAAAGCACATTGTAGAATAATCTTGCTGTAGTGAATTAATTCGGTATTTAAATAATGTTTAGTACAAGATGTATCAAATAACACTTGGGGATTTAAGTATAGAACACAATTAATTAAGTATTGATTTTCCCTAAACGCCCTGTTGGTCTTCCAAATAACTGTGTTTACCACATAACTACATGCTGCTATGGATGTTAGTATAGTTCTAACCTAATTATCGGTAAATTGTAATACTGTTGAAAACCCACTCATGTTAGATACGGTACTTACTTATTTTAACTAAAAGCAATTAATACCAGAAAATCCATATCATTACAATTATGCATGGGGTTAATATACTTAAGATGATTTTCCCAGTTAAGTTAGGCTACCTAGATGTTAATCATCATATCTAACTGAAAGTTAGATTAACACATATTTAGGAAGGCTTAATTGTTGGTTATATGAAAGGGAAATGCATAAGGTTTTTACGAAGACTGCCACACAGTTTAAATTGTAAGTGGAAAAAATAAAATTAGAAGATGCAAACCTTTTTAAAACGCTTGCTTTTAACTCTCTAATTCAGTTAAATTTTTGCATTGCAGTGGTCATCCATAATTCTGTTAGAGTTTATATTTTATTCATTACAGTAGGTTGTGAGAATTCATTTTTGATCTCATTTTGAACATAGAGTATATGAATACAAACTTAAATTGACATAGATGAATACAATATAAAATCTCGTCTTAATTCCATATGATTATGAAATCATATGGAATTTAGACGAGATTTTATATTGTATTTAATTCAAACACACTTAAAACTTTTTCAATTAAGTTTTTCTAGTGCAGCATCTTTGTACAATACAGAATAGGTACTTAATCTACTTATAGGCCTATCTTGTGAATATTCTTATTCTTACATATGAGACGCCGACACAAAGTTGTTGGTATTTTAAGGCGAATATGAATGGTTATATGAGTGTAGGATGAGTGTAGTCTGGTTACTAACTGAGTTCAACTGTTTTCCTCAGAAAGGGCAATTTATTAATAGCCCAACAGCCAGGGCAACTAAGGTACCTACAGCTTTACCTGGAATCCAAACCACGTAGTGCTGGTCTGATTTCCAGCTAATTGACAAGCCTGATAGTCAGTTATCTCCCCCACACAACATCCGCACAATGATTACCACCCAACATGGACACCCCAGACTTCTCTAGTAGTGTCCACGCCGATAGCAAATATCAAGCGGACGCCATGTCGGTATTATGAGGACCGAGCATCCAACCTATCGCCTACAATCTCCCAAACACTTTGTCCCCAAGTAGCTGGGTTACAGCACTGCGCCACCAGTGCCGATTATTTATGTTAGATACAATGTTATTTCTTGACGTTATGCTTGGTGTTTATATGTTCTTCACTGATAGTGCTAATTTTAAAACGAATTCAATATTGTGAGTGTTGGTTATGCCTTCTGGGATACAATTTTACAATTCGTGTGCAGGAAAAAGAGTATTGTACTGGTTGGTAATATAAAAACAATTCCAAATTGGTTGGCAGCGTAGGCATTAAAGCCTAACTTCATAAGCTGTTTTCAGTTCAATCCAATTCAAAGTAAAAAAAATTTGGAAAAGAATTAATTAATGACATTTTCTTAGGAATAGTCGGCTTTATTTTGTAATGAAGACTTACTTGTGCTTATTTATATTGTTCACACTGCTTGCATCATGAGGATCAGCACCTTAGGAATAAATAAATCAATAAATGTACTGAGCAATCAATATTTAGAAGATTTAATTGTTATATTAGCTACTAAATACTACATTCTTGAATTGGTCAGTATTTTATGCCCACAGTATGAATTTATCTCTTATCTCAGTTTTTCTTGATTCTTTGTAATCAAATTCCCTACTCTCCGTCATAAACAACTGATGGTCTAGGCAAGTTTAAAAAAGACTAATGTTCAGCAATGACTTAATAATTAGGTAGGCCTACTGGTTAGCTTATATTTCACAACAAAATAAAATCAGCCTCCAGATTTTTTAACAAAAGTAGACTAAGTTACAAAAATGTTACTTTAAAGCCCATTCGGGTCTTTGAAGCATCAGTCTACCCAAAACATATTTAATATTAGGATTTAGTTATTTCTCATGAGAGGCTAGACTCTAAGTGGTCTAATAATTCTTTTTGGATCATTCGGCCCTTAATTGCTTATTTTTTCCGTCCTCTAGTGCAGTGATTTCCAACTTTTGGCCTGCAGCAAGATCATAATTGGTTCACCTTGGGAGGTTCTATATATTTTATTATATCAACACTCCCTTGTGAAATAAAAAGACTGTGTACGTTTCACCATACATTTCCTTTAGTTTAATTTCAATGCGAAATTTCATTAAGAATGCTGCTTTAAAGCTAAAACGTAAACTTTTCATATCTGTCAAGAGTCTTATTGTTTTATGAAAGTAAAACCATTAATTTTATAGACAAATAGATTTCTCATCCAATGTTAAATTTTGAGTCTCAAAATATCATCTATTCATTGTGAAGCGCTAGTGTAGTCCTATGTTTATTTATTTATTCTTAAGACGCTGATCGTTAAGATATGAGCGAATATAGATATGTGATGATGTAAATGTAGTTTGCAGTTTAAACCAGCTGTTGCAGGCCTCACTAACTACCAAAACTACAGGAACAAATATTCCTATTAGATAGAGTAGGTGTATATATAATCAAGGGTAAAACACTGACAAAATTAGCAGGCAGTCGCTAATTGGTCATTGGAATAAAACTAAGGAGGTCAAAAATATGATGTCTTCGAATCCAAATAGTGAAATACTTGCTAAACTAAAGTGAAAAGCGTGTACCGGCCTTTGGTTATAAAAGGTTTGGAGCCATTTCTATGGTTGATGACTTTTTTGCAATGATATGAGTCTATTACTATGATATGATTTACAAGTGCTGTATTGTCTTAAATTCACCTCAGACCTCATATCTGGCTATATTTAAGAAATTAGCTCTCAGTTCACAGTGAAGATGTAGGCACTGCCAACGGTAATATCACACCAAGTAGACAAAACATATTCAGCATATAGGATAGTTGTCATAAGAACCCAACACGGTAATGGTTAATGCTTTTGACAGGTTATATTATTAATCCATATAAATTTATACAAGTATATTATGTAAAGGTCCATTTATTTTTTAAATGATAATATTGTGATGCACAAAATGAGCATTTATTCAGTTTAGTAGGCCTACTCAATTACTAGGAAAATTTGTTTTATATTTCTCATAAGAACCTTTTTGTTAATGAATCTACATTCATAAACCTTTAGCATTAGTTAGTCAAAGAGTTGATAAATATTATATTAACATTTAAATATAATCTGACGAGAGGTTTTTGTTGGAGGAATTTTTCAAGTGAAAGCTTCTGTAAAAAGCCCTATGTGTCAGGCTCTTTTTTTTACTCTACCAGTGATTAAAAAAAAAGGTTAAACGATAAAAAATGTTCTCTAGACTCCAAACGCACAAATAAACGAGAGAAATTTTAATGTAATTTTTATTTTTCGATGTAATTGGTTTCTTTACAGTGATGTTACAACCTCGAGTATTTATAATTTTGTCCAACGGTACTAATAAAATTATTTCTTAGCTAATTTAAAATTTAACTAACTAACTATGTAATAATTTATCATCTACATTAAATATTAAGCCTTCGTTCAGCAATTAAAATGTGGACGTCGTGAATATTTCTATTCGCTTATATAAAACAAAATTTTATTATTATTATTTGTATATTTACACTACACAAAGTAGTCTTTAATAATTTCAGACAATTAAATGGCCTTTCTTTGTCTTGTTTAATTTTTTTTAACTATCGATTAATCGATTGTTAATCGAAGAAATTACTGATAATGATAATATAGGTGTATAATATAATAATGAAGTCACGTATAATATAGTGAAGATATATATATTGAATAATATTGAAAAATGTCTTATATTTCATTTATATATCCTGTCTGTTTGTATGCGTGAGTGGGTGTATGAGAATGGCCAAAGAAGTATAACTTCCACCGTGTGGTCCGACGCACACCCAATTTTTTTTTTTTAATTGAGCAGCTATCTTTCTTTCCCTAGATCAGGTTGTTCAAGGTCTTTTCTTAACATCGTGTAATCAATTTTCCTACCAGAAGCCTTTTGCTTGAATGTGTACATGATGTATCAGTTTGTGTAATTAATCATTAGATTGTAGCTAAGCCAATATTCAGGCATAATGTACTTTAGAAGAAATCTAGTTACATATTTCATTGACAGTAACATATTTCAAGACAATGTTAATACTAGTATTTACACTGTCTTGAATATTATTATTCAAAGTTTTTGTTGTGATCCTGTTATTTCTAGCAATATTCTTCTATGGAAAGTTACAAGGAATATTATTTGTGGTCCAAAGACTTGTTATTTGCTGAATGATACGTAAAATACATGATCTTGTTCAAACATTATTTAATGTTAATACTAGTATTTACACTGTCTTGAATATTATTATTCAAAGTTTTTGTTGTGATCCTGTTATTTCTAGCAATATTCTTCTATGGAAAGTTACAAGGAATATTATTTGTGGTCCAAAGACTTGTTATTTGCTGAATGATACGTAAAATACATGATCTTGTTCAAACATTATTTGAAATATAATTTTTGTGAAATGATTTATTGCGTTTAAATAGGAATAAATACAATATTATTCCAAAGAAGACTAAAAATCTGCTGAAATAATTTTTTATCTTACATAAAGCTGAATTGGTATCATTGACTAGCACTAACATTAACTAGACGTTAAAAATATTCTAAAATTTACACATATCTTAGGAATAAGGGCAGCTTTAGAGGGTTAAAAATTGATATTTCTCCATATAGCATATTTAAGAATATGGGCGTCTCAGTCATACAGAACATAGTTTTGTTCCAACGGTTATTTAACCAATAAAACTAATTCTGGTACACATATAGTATATCGTTTTTTACAGGAAGAAATGATGATTGTAACGGTAGGCTACCAAGTTATTACATCGTGGCTGCAATCAATAATTTTATATAAGAGATTTTATATGAAATCGTTCTTAAATTTATTAACAAATTGTGATGTTACAATTTTTAGCAGTTAGGATGTGTTTTTTACTTTTTGGTCAGATAAGTTTGACTAGTATTCTGAAGTCACATTTTTGTACAGGAAAAGATTCTTTAAAACTTTCAAATTTAAAGTTTGTTGCTGATCTATTCAACTTTTTTTACAACAGATACTTTATGGTATATAATTTTCTCATAAATCTGGAAGCCCTAACGTTTATTCATTATATTCATCACATCAATAGTCATTAAAGATCAATTGTTATTAAGAATGGATTATAAAATTCAACAGTGAGCAATCTTATTAGTTGTAATAATTATATTGCTGCAATTTAATTAGTTGTAATGTAGATTTTCTAATTAGTTCAGTAATAATGTTGTGTGAAAATAAAATAAAATTACAGTTGTTATATCGCAGGGTTTTCCAAAGGTTTAGCCCAACTAATGTTCATGAGATTTTTTTACATCACAATTTTTTATGCCTCATCACATTTGCCAAGTTGTGACTGGACTTCCTATAAGTTGCATAAAGTTAGGACTTTCCCATGTCAAGGGTGAAGGGGCCAGGAAAAGGACCTGTTAGGTAAGCCATCTATGGCATGACCTTACCTCCTCCTTGGAGGCTTCCCTGGTCACAGTTTTGGCTTAAATTATTTTTAGAGTTCAAATTATGTTAAAGGTTGTTAATTTATTAAAGGTTAAAATTGTTACAAACATGTAACAAATGTAGCACCAAATTTTAACATTTAATTAATTAATAAACAATATAAATAAGGACAGTTTAAAATGTTAGGAACATTTAAATTTTAGCACTATAAAATATAAATATGCAATATTTATATGATATATATTTTAAAATGTGACTACAAAACTAAATATAGTATTTAATTTTCACTCTCGTAATAAATTTGTTTATTTTACTTACAATACTATAATTGAATGATAAATATGCTGGTAAATTAAAGTTCATGTACACAGATTTATTTATATTTTTTGGAGTAAAATAAAATGATATTTCACGAGTGTTATACAATTTATCACCAAGTTTGTTACATTTATAGAGTCTAGTTAGTATGCCTGTAATTAATTAAACTAAACAGTTATACAAAAATATTTTCTAAAAGTCAAATTTAAAAATATAATAACTTTTTTCATATTAATAAAATATTTAAGGCCTTTTCTTTGAAACTTCAATTAATACATTTTGATTGTTTCATTAAACATTTTGCCAACATTTTATTTATTTCAAACTAATTGAGATAGGGACAACTTTGCTGTGCACTATAAAAAATACAATAAATTTGCACCATAATTTGTCACTTTATTTTTATAAGGGTTGAAAAAAAATAAAATATAAAAAAAAAAATATAAATAGAGGACCCACAAATGTTTATGCTAACTTGGTGAAAAAGTATAATATGGTAGCTAAAATTTAAGTGTTTTAAGTTATGAATAAATTACTTTTGAAAATGTTAAAAAATACTCCTTGTTTGGTGATCATAACTAACAAAGCACAAGTGCCTATCACCTCAACATGCATTTTCTTTTTTTAAGGTTAAAAAGAAATAAGCAAATGCATTTTTTCCATATTTGAATAATAAACATTTTTTATTATTCAAGAATTTTCTGTTGGCTTATGTTCTGTTTCTGTTGGCTTATGTGTAAATGATATGTTTTAGCTCATTTGGAAGTATTCTCGAATTTGTAAACTTGGTTAATTTTGTCCTCTTGTGATTATATGTTGGTTAAGTGTTGTCATACTGTACTATAATTGTCGAGATAGTTCCATAGTGCAGCCCAGACAGCAGGCTAAGTGCTTAAATAAACCGTACTTTATTTTAAATCGCTGTCCAGTACATTTATTTATTTGAAATTTATTTCCACACACATATGACCGCAATCATTGTCAGCAAACTTGTACTTACATCGATTACCGCCGACGTAAGACATGCAGAATTACTCAAGAGATAAGCGCGCTCAATCTCTCAGTTGTCATTATCAAACTTCAATTTGTCGGGGCGCTGTCATTTGGCGAGATGGCGGTAATGTAGCGATCAGCTGTGAACTGTTGTCTAACTCATCAAGTCCCGTGATTGTGTGGCATTTAGCTCACCTCTGTGCCAAAATGAAATGGCGCGCTAAAGGTCAGAGTGTTGGGTAGTTTGACGAACAGGGACTATAAAGGATCACGTATTGTGTAGCTAGTAACTCAGATAACCTTTAAGGATATAGATTATCGTATTTTATATACAAGCGCCCAAATTGATTACATATTACAAACTATGGGATTTTAGGACATTTAAAATTAGGAAATCAATGAAAAATCATAAACAAGGTACCCAAGTTTTGTCTTTTTGTCAAAAACCAATACGCGTTTTTTTACAACCGTACTGTGTATGGGATGGACTGTCTTCATGTCTGTGGCTGGTTTCCACTTGGGTGGTGGATGCGCACTGCGCAGACAATATGTCCTGACATGGCGTGAAAGTCCGGCAAGTTGTTAATTAATTACTGTACGTGTTACGGGGGTTTGCACGCCTGACCTTGGTTCACGAACCACTGAGTTAGTACTAAGTATACTTGCCAATCGTCGGTGGTGTCCAGAATTACAATCATATATGTTCGTACTGTATAACGTTTGCGATTCGTTGACTTACAAAGAACAGTAAAGGCCCGAAAACAGATCCCTGAGGAACACCAGTCAGTATGTTTCCAGGTTATAATTAGTTCAGTTATTGTAATTACAGTAATTGTAATAGTTAATTAGATTATATAGTAGTCTCAGCCCTTCCGAGTCACATATATCATTTTTGTGCACGCTTAATGTTATTTTAAATTAATAATGTTTTTCAGGTAATATATATTTATTTAGTTAATTTAATCTCATTTCAGTCTGAGTTTTTTTCGTTAATTTTTTTTGTCGAACTTTTTTCGTTGATTTTGATCATGGCAGTGCCCAATTGATATATTAATTTCACCCTGTTAAAATTGTTTATATTTAGTAGAAGTTCATTTTGTTGTACCCTATTCTAGGATCTAGGTTAAAATGTAGATAATTATTAATGTAGATAAGTTTATTAGTTTAAGAACGTAGTTTTATAACATGTTTGTTTAGATGTAATTTAGTTTTTAGCATTTGAAAACGATTTGGGTTTTACCAAATCGAAACGTCGTGATTGGTATTTTTCACGTATTGATGGCAAATGTCCAACAACCATTGTCTTCCTCATCTGATAATCCATCATTAACAAATTTCAAAAACAAATTAAGGTACACTCTGGATATTTGTTAGCTTTCTTGATGTTATTGGCATTGTCTTCAGCGATCTTAAAGCATTTCATAAGATGTTTGAGAAATGGGAGGATTAAAAGAACACTAAAATGTGAAATTATTTGATTTCCAACAGTCATGTCGACTCAACTATGTTAAAAGTCGATAAATAATTTCTTCCTTAAACGATTATACACATTATTTGGAATATGTATAAAACTGTACATGTTATATATTTAAGGAACTTTAATAATGAGATCCATGTTCAATTTGTATCCCAATATCAGTGTTTTAACTCTGTATATATCAACTATCTAGCATTTAAATTTAGAGTTTGCGGTTTTAAAGAAAACGTGCTCAATAATTCTACAAATTTATACTATATTTTTGTCTTTCTGATTTATCCTTTACACTTTTTAGTATTTTTGACATTTTAAAAATATTTTGTTGTACATTTATCTGGAACGAGAGTTTTTTTACATCAATATACAGACTGTGCAGTGAGAAATGGAATTAGTAGGTATTGAGATGCGTTTTAACATGATTGAGTGTATTGTGATGTCTTCCTTAACGACGAAAGAAATAACTCATTTGAACCAAGTTAGGCGAGCTTGACAAATGAAATTGAACTCGAATAAGTTATTGGACAGCTAATAGAAAACTTGATGACTCGCTTTCTAAAAATAATATCCTGTCTAAGGAGACTTCAAGTTTACTGCTAATAAAATTGCCATTTGACAATAACAAAGAGTTTATGCGATGGCTGTAAAACAGGCAAGAATCAGTTACTTACAGAACTGAACGGATTAAAAATCCCAATATGATAAATTAAAAACAATTCAACCAGCAACTCTATTTCCTTCTTTTAACGTCTTGAGTTGTTTTAACATTGACTAAGCAGATTGTCTGATTTATTTCAACATTAGTATAGCCCTAATTATATATCGGACTTTGCAGTTTCAGCGGAGGGAAAATAGTGTTCACGCTTCTAAAGAGGGGAGAAAACTTTATATCAAAATGAGTCGATAGACAAGTTTAGTTGTGTTAGTACTTGAGAACAAACTATGCATTCAAATTAAAATTTTGATAATGTTTACCCACAAAATTGTAAATTTGATAGTATTGTCACTTGTTTTACAAAGAAAGTGACATTTGTTGGTTATGGTTATGGTAGTGAATTAACGGAAAATATTCCAAGACTCTCCCGACAGAATTGGAATAGGTGGCAACATGGCCTCCAGATTTTATATAAATAATAATAATAATAATAAGCAGTGATACATTTGTGTGATTGTACTGTAATATTTATTTATAAACAAAGTGTATGCCTCTTCAACATTGATTGTGCTCATATCAGAATGAATTGCCTATGGTTCATGTACGTTGGTTCGAATCACTCTATAAAAGTAGAGAGAGTGGGTGGGATTGTCCACAGCGGTAGTGAGCCAAATATAGATATAAGACCGTCAACTTATTCAAGGTTCTTTAGGTTAAGGTTTAACACGCCTTCCTACACGCAATCAGACCGAGATACGTAGTTGAGTCGTTTAATTCTTTTTTAGCCAATTTGATGGTACAAGCCCTAATACAGTTTTTAAACACAAGAAGAAGGCTCGCTTCCATATGTCTGGTTATGGATAACTAACTACTCGACACGCGTTTAGCGGACTATTGAATGCGACCTCTGTTTGATTCTTATCTGTGACTGATCTAAAATCGACCTTGATAGGTTACAATTTTTGTTATAACTGATAAAATCAGTCAAAATTTACAATATCATGTTTAAATTATGGAAAATCGACGATTAAAACATATCAAAATTCTCAAGCAAATTACATTGTAACTGCTTGAACTACGTTTTTGGAACAAGGCTATGGATCTTTCTGTCAAAGGAAGGAAGAGTGGAGGACAAAACACAACACGGTGATTGGAGATGAGTCACCGGTTTAAGTGAAGCAGTGTGATATCTGGGTGAGTCACTTTGGTCGATGACGTGTACACGCTACCTGGCGACTCCTTCATTGAGTCTATAGACTTTTTGTACTTTTTTATAAATTCTGTTTGTTTGTTCTTAAATTTTCAATGTACCAGTGGTTGCTCATGTTTTTACTACCGCCTAAAAATACGCCGTAGTACTATTAGCAATGTATATCGTAGAGATTACTTTGTCAGAATTACAGAACAAACCACCTCCAACTTTCGAATGAAACTAGGCGACACCATAGAGAAAAAAGAAGCAGAAGTCGCTTTCTTATGGCCGCAGCGAACGCTTCTGTGGCAGTTTAGCATAGATTGTTCAACGACAGTAATAATTGTTACGTTTATCCTTGATGATCTGGAACGAATACGGGATGGACTGACAAGGAGCTAGAACTGCCATCGCACGCAAACAGGAGAAATAGCTGCTCGACACACATTCAGCGCACTATTTGACGCGACCTCTGTTTTTCCGAATCCGTGGTTATAAACTGTTGTGAAAACTGCATTCTTACAAAAAGAACGCGTTTAATAAATAGTAAAATATTAATGGTTTGGTAACAGATTTATCAATGTTTGTATATTTTGGAGTTCTGAAAATTGTTTAATGCAATTAAATCCGTATATAGATTAAAACATTCTAAATACCAAATTTCATGGATGAAAAATTGTATACATTTAACCATCTTATTTATTCAATTGAACTTATATTTACTCTAGTAAGCATTTTAAATAATCTGAAACTTGTTCGTACTTAATAAACATTAAGTTTAGACCTAATTATTATTTTAATTAGTTATCTTCTAAAAATATCATTTCCCATCCAATCCACCAACAAAATTGAATCGCAAAATGTTAATGGAGCACGTAAATGACGCAAGGAATTAACAATTCAAGGAAAACGAGGTCAACGGAGACTTTCAGGTTAACAAGGTGGAGGGTATGGGGGGGTGGGGTGGGGAGGTAATCCTCTGGTAATTAAAATGTGTAGCGGTCTACCGGGGGATGGGGCTGATTCAATGTTACGAGTATCAGGGGGATTTCCCTTGTACGTTAATTTTTGTTCCAAAGTTAATTACTTAAGTACCTTGGCGTATATACGCAGAACTCGCCGTTGTGCGTGGTTCCTGATTTATTACGAAACGTATTAGTATCCTGAAACTGTATTACTTAGTATTGTAACAGAGAAAGAAGAAACAGAAGTCGCCTTTTAACGACTGAAGCGAACTCCTATTATCGGATTTGGACTGATGTACATCTTTATAAATATGTGCTAATAATTAAAACGATTATCATCGATAGTTTGGAAGGGGAAAGGGCTGATAACGGTGCTGGCCCTGTCAACCGCATGGCGAACTGTATAACCATACAATATATTACTTAGCTATTTAGCGAATTTTAATTTTATGTTTGTAATAAGCTACACAACAGACAGGTCGCAGCCAATAGTGCGCCGTATGAGTGTCGAGTAGTTAGTTCAGGGTCATCATCTTTCCTGTTCCTCCCTTATTCCCTCCAAATCTTCATGGGTAAACGTAGTATTTATTACTAAGGATGTATAAAGGTGAACATTAGTTTTTATCTATTTGTAACTCTCACGGAGGCGTTCGCTGCGTCCGTAAGAAACCTGCCTCTGCTTCTTGTTTCTCTGTGATTTTTGTTGTTGATATTATCAATTGATCATGAATGTAGGTTGAGTGGTAGAGAGGACTGTGTAGTCCTAATCAAACCGTATACAAAAATTGTATATTTTGTTTGAGAACAATTAATTATTTTGCTCTATAATCATAGCAACTTATGTTGCCGTTTGTACAAGACATGCTCATTTTATGTGTTTTAGCAAATTGTCATTTTTTAACTTTATTCAAGACAATGTTTGGTTAAAGAAAATAAAATTGTATGTGGTAGAACTAACTACTCGACACCCATTCCGCCCACAATTGAATGCGACCTGTTCCTTTCTTCTCTGTGGTATCGGTCTGAGTCTAATGGATCTCCGGGCTGTAGTAATGGAAAAAATGTAGATCCCTGGATTCTGAGGCCAAACTGGTGATTTCTACTTTTCTTGTTGGGGATCCAAGCTTCAAGTACAGATAAACAACTGTGTATTTTATACAATGAAGAGTTCTTCCTCAGTTTCTGAGGTCGATGACCGCTGTTATCGTCTTATCTTGCTGCGTCTTCGCGTCTTAAATGTAGGTCCCTGGATTCTGAGGCTTTTATTGGCCAAACAGTTGATTCCTACTTTTCTTGGCGGATCACTGTTTCACGCATGAAGAACTGTGTATTTTATACAGTGAAGAGATCTTGCTCAGTTTGTAAGGTCAATGACCGCCCTTATCGACTTATCTTATTGTGTCCCCGCGTCTGACATTCTTCCGCCTGCGTCGCTGTCTCCGACCGGTAACACAAAGACAAAAGATCTCGTTTATATACAAGTGATGTACAACGTTCAATCGGACGAGGGCAGTTTTTGTCCGATCGTCCGGTCCCGCACAATAGTCCGACTTCTTGGCACAAGCCAAATTTGGGTTTTGACCGCTTGATCTCTTTTTTCGAATATAGCCTTTTTTGAGTGAACGCTTGTATCGAGTTTGTCAGATTGCTTTTTCGTGAGATGTTTTGTTAATCAATAAAACTACCTGTTTAAGTCCTTGATGGATATTGCATTAATCAAATAAGAACCGTTAAAAACGCTGTAAATGTTAACATCTGTTTCCTTGTAAGAAAATCAAAATCCACCCAACATTTAAACAAACTTAAAGCATGTACAATGCGTTTTATCTTGTCTCTAGAATTTTAAAAGGGAAGTATTGCATTTGATAGTAGTTGATTTCAGCCTCATAGTTATTGCTGATAATACTGCTGTAAATGTATGGTGGCTCGTAAACTAGTCGGAGAAAAGCTTCTTAGTGCAGCTCGGTTGCAGTGGTTAGGTTCAGACAACCAGTTCAGTTGATTTTTCTGTATTGTCTTTAGAAGTTTCTATTTGATATTGTGAACACATAACTTCAATATATACCAGTACCAACTTCAGTAACTTACTAGTACCAAAACACCGCACTTATTTTAGTGAACATCATTTATTTATGATTATTGGCATCAGATTGTAAGAACTAGTCCCAGCCCCACTAATAGGCAACGTTAAAGAAAATAGTGTCGGAGTAAAATTAAAATGCCTATTGCTAGAGGAGGCCTTCTATAAAGTGGTATATTCTGTATGTTATAAATATTAGATAACTGTATAATTTATATGACGTATGCCCATGTACATTGTATTTTATGGCAATAACATTTTTGATTTGATTGTTCACCAATAAGTTCGTATTTATCATACATTAAAGTACATCCTCCACTAGTGAGGTTTCAATACACCTTTGAGCAGTGAATCGTCAGGATCCCCATATATCCTGATACTGATCTGTAAGCCGTTTGGCTTAGTATCTGAGGATTCGTACTGAGTGTGATTTGTCTAAGGTTCGAATCTCAAACTGCTCTTGAACTGATGGTCGGGACGAACTTCGTTCGTTTAGTACAGGTTCAAGCGCATGCCTGCAGAGCCTAAAACCGTGCACGTAAGCCAGTAAATTAAATGTGCCACAACAATCTACACAATTTGGCGTGAGTGTGTGAGACCAACGTCTTTTATGTGCTGGCTGTCATTAGGTACAACAGTTCTTGAGGTCACTCCTGGTCAGGCTTTTGTAACACTTGAGGTCGAGGCTAGTGGTCAACATTCGCAACGGTGTTTATTTGTAACAAATAACTGTGATGAAATGTACAAGATTGTTTTATTGTTAGTACTGTATAATTGTTATGAATTGAAATTTGAATACTAAATAATCATTTAAGTTAATATTTCTAAGCATGGTTCGTTATTGTCAATCAAACCTACTGATGGTCACTCTTGCTCATGACGTAATGGGCGGGGCTTTTTACTTCGCTGCCAGCTCGTGGCATACCGTCTATGTCACTTCTATTAATTAGTGCATCTGTCTCGCAGCGTTGCTTTCTGTAGCTCGATTTAAATGTGGTGGAGATTGTAGGCGATAGGTTGGATGCTCGGTCCTCTTGGTACCAACACGGCGTCCGCTCAATGGCTCCATCGGCGTGGACACTATTAGAGCAGTCTGTTGTCCGTTGGGTGGTAATCTTTGTATGGATGATGTGAGGGGGAGATAACTGAGTTTCAGGCAGAACTTGTCAATTAGTTGAAAATCAGACCAACACTACGTGGTTAGGATTCCACGTAAAGCTGTAGGTCCTTTAGTTGCCCTATCTGTTGAGCTATTAATAAATTGTCCGTTCTGAGGAACATTTGAACTCAGTTAGTAACCAGACTATACTCATATCGTCATTCATATTCGCCTTAAAATACGCACATCGTTTTGTGGGTTTCTCATATGTAAGAATAGTCGTACATCCTATAAGATATCACTGTGATAATCAGTTTTAATTATTAGTTAAGCGATGAGTTTCATTCATGCCCCTTCCTTGCGTACACATATTTGTACCCGTTCACTTCTCCCGCACTGCTCCACTTCACCACTACGTCGTTGTCCCTACCTTGCAGTGAATGTGCAGTGTGTCAGCGTGTTGTAACGTCTTCAAATACCTTTCACCTTCAGCGTCTCCGCAACTCTTGTCCGAAGGTCACCGGTGATTCTGAACTTAAGGATGTTAGTGTCATCGAATTCAGTGTACCTTGCACTGTAATGCACCCGACAGTCCTGCAAATGAATAAGGGGATTCGAAAATCAAAAATATTTTGTACAGTGTTAGGTTGACTGGTGTCATGAGGGTTGTCATAAATAATGTATTTGCAATGAATACATGTCTAAACTACTAGTAAAGTAAGCATCATATTTTTATAATAAATTGAAATTTGTTTATTCATGGACTATAGGAGGAGGGGGGTTGCCCAGGCCAAAATAAAAACACATTTTATGCATATAATAAATATTTAAATGCAATGGTATTTATATGTAAATATAAATCCATATTAGAGATCAATCAAATCAAAATATCTTTATTTGTATCAGTAGAGAGTTGTACATTTATTAGCGTCACTAAATTTATTGTATAAACTAAATTAACTTATTACTAAGAACTAAAATATTCGTCCAAAAAATATAAAGATTTCGAAATAAGGTATGATTTAACCAGGGATTTAAAATTTACAGAGTCAAATTTATTTTTAATACTATAAGGTAGAGCATTTATAAACTTAGCACCCATTACTGAAGTTTTCTTTTTAAATAACTCTAGTCTGTGGTTGGGTACAACTATCGCCATTTTACCCCTTGTATTGTAAAAGTGTATGTCAGAGTGAGTGTCCACTTCACTGAAGTGGTCTCTAAAATACATTATACAACTTAAAATATATAAGCCAAATGCCGTTAATATTTGCAAACTTTGGAAATGACCCCTTACAGAATCAGTAGCTCTTAATTTTAAAATTATTCTGATTGCCTTTTTTTGCAGCATTAATATTTTGTTCAAATTTTGTAAAGAAGTGCTACCATAGACACATATGCCATAGGCTATATGTGACTGTATGTGAGCATGAAATATTAATTTTAATGTTGGTTCACTGCATAGGAGTGACATTCTTCTCAATGCAAACAAGCCTGAATTTATTTTTTAAATAATGTGATCTACATGACTGCACCAGCTGAGACTACTGTCAATTAACAAATCTAGAAATTTCGTTTTATCAGTGTTTTCAACTTTTTCCGTGTCGATATTGATATTTGGTTTAACCTGATTCTTATTTTGAACTGTAGAGAAGTGAATATATTTAGTTTTCCGAGGATTTAGTAACATATTGTTATTGCAGAAAAAGTTTTGAAATTTTGCCAACTCTAAGTTTGCTTCTCGCTCCAATTCACTGGCTGTTTTAGCTGACACTATTAAGTTTGAGTCGTCAGCATATAAGAACAGACGTTTTCGAACACTTTGTACTTTAGTAAGCAATGAAGGCATATCTTTTAGATAACATAGAAAAAGAAGGGGTCCTAGGATTGACCCTTGTGGTACTCCGTGTTTAATTTGCTGAAATGTAGATAGCTTTTTTATAATTTTGTTTTCTTTTATATGAGTAATCTCAACTAATTGCTGTCTATTTTCAAGGTAAGATTTAAACCATTCCAAAGCAACTCCATTTATTCCAAATGAACTTAGTTTTGATATTAAACGCGAATGTGACACACTGTCAAAAGCCCTAGACAGGTCCATGAAATATCCAGCTACAACATATTTTTTATCAATTGAATCTATTATCATGTCTACGAAATTGACTAGTGCTGTAACAGTGGACCTGCCCTTACGGAAACCGTGTTGCTCATCATCAAATAAGTGGTTTTTCCCAAATAATCAACTAATTGTAAGTACATAGCTTTTTCAAACACCTTTGATATAGAAGGATGGAGATATATTGGGCGATAATTTGTTATGTCTGTTAAATCACCTTTTTTGAGATTGTTCATTACTGTATATTGTAAACAATGCATTATGTATTTGTAAAGTTGCCTATATCTAAGATACTGAATAAGTGCCTGTCCCAAACCAGGTAGACACACACTTATATGAGTGTGTAAGTGAATGTGGTCATTGGCACTAACTATAACTTATTTTTACATATTCATCGATTTTGATACTGTTATAGGCATACAACATTAATCTGGATGTACATTTATGTGCATCCAAGAGGGTATTTTGTTAACTTATTTATTTATTAACATTGTAAATAGGCCTACGTATGGCTATTACGTTTTATGTTTATTTCTTTTATATCTACAAATATGTATCAAAGTATGTACCGTACAAATATATATATATATCAATGTGAAAAAGTGAACCAAATGATTTTTTTTTAATTTGTTGGGACCCAAGATTTCAAACTGCCCTAACAAGCTATTAAACATTAAGGAATCGATTAGATATGCAGTTTAGTCCTTTTTGTAACTTTTGCTACGGAAGAAAATGTTTTGTGGAGGTTGTTGCAATGCCGGCTGGTTGCTTGCACTTGCACTAATCGAAGGAGAAAGCTGGGAAATTAGTTGGTTCTTCATGGGGAGGCGAGGAAAATCAATGACGTGGTCATTGGAGGGAACTTTTGTTTCTCAACATTTTGTACGTACTTTCCTTTGTCACCGACGAATCTGATTTCCATTGTCAAAATACAGCTGCGTTTTCAATATGTGTAATTTTATATTGAATGTAGTCGTTATTTTCCGAAATTATCTATTTCATACACATCGCTGAATGTGATCACGACCGCCTTTAAAGAAAGCCGGTTCGAATAGGCAACGCCGCTTTCCATGTCGTCTTGAGGCGTATGAATAACGTCTGCTTACACCCATACTGCTTCAGGGCGGACACCTGACATTGCTCCCTAAAAATGAACTAAAAACGTGAAACTAAAAACCGTATTTTATCATAATGACACTATTAAATAGAAAATGGGATTCTATTATTATTATTATTATTATTATTATTATATTGTTATTCCTCTGGTAGTTTTGGGAACATTCTACATCCCATGTTCTTGAAATGCATAGTTTTTTTCTAAGTGTATTAAATTAAGTTTAGGGGTTGATATTATGTATTTGTGAATATGTAAGCGTATATTAATTTGCAACATTCCTTTCTGGTATATTACCACTTCTACTATAAAACAAATTTAATACTTGAAAAACAAGCATCTATTTAATGGGAAGAATTTTACTGTCTAAACATGAGATATGATTTTTCTATTTCCAGTTTTTTTAAATATAGTTTTTAAACATTTTCTGTTGGATAAAAATTCGTTTCAAATTTGATTTATAGGTTCCACCATAACAAGAAATTCCATACTCAAATCTACTAGGAAGTAAAAAAAAGAAGGCCTAGAATCTCCTTAGAATGTTTTTTAGATCGGTATGATGTATTTATAGAATATTGTTTGAATTTCACATTATATATTATGCGTTTCACAGTTCAATTAATTCTTTGCCTACATTAACTCGCAAATATTGATATTTTTATTTTTTCAAACAAGAGCACCTCCTGAGTTGCAGTTTTGTGATAGTTCGTATTAACAACTTGCATATTGATAGACTTTAAAGAGAATTTAATGCCATGAATATATTTTCATTGAGTTAGTATAACAAAGATATTAAATTTATTTATTTATACTAGCCCATGTTTTGAATTAAGACAGCACAATCACTTTCTTTTGTTTACATATTTTGTCATAAATATAGTACTTCGATTTTCATCTTACTATAATTAATTTGTTAGGTAATATACTTCTTGTATTAACAATATTTTTAATAACAGTCACATATCGCAGCCACGTTTACAGATTTTGCCAATTACAAACACTAAATTGTAGTCCGAGGACGGTCCTTCCATACTTATAAGTTAAGTTAACTTCATAAGTTAAAGGTTCTGAGTTCGATCCCAATCAGAGTCATAGCAAATTTTGTAAGCGATCAGCTGATAACCACCGGCTGTTCATTTGTTATTGGGCTATTAATTAAAGAGTCTGCAGGGACTGTCGGCCATGTTGATTTTAATCCCATAACAATAATGTTATTTGCGAATCCATACTTTGTCGTTATTATGGACCAAAAGTTGTGTAAGTGGTGTCACTTTAAACCTTATCGTATTGCGCATTGGGTTTGCTTTCGATATTTCGAATACAGAAGCCTAGTTTTGAAAAATTGGGTTAAAATAAAAAAACTAAACCAAATTTGTTTATATTTGTTTCTATAAAACTAATTACTATCTAAAACTGAATACTACCAAATTACCATCTATTTGTATACAAGGCATTAAAAGTGGAAATACATTACTTAATGTACGTCAGAAGTGGAAATACTGGTACCAGTGAACTTGTATTCAGCTCCTGGAGTAATTATCAAAGGGCATTTAAGTGACGTAAGTCAATAAAACTGTTCTAAGCAATCTTTCAGGTTAAGTGGAAGCTGGGACTTCAACTCGAGGCAGTATCAACTTTGCCTTAATGTAAATAAAGACGGTTTTCATCGCATTTCTTCTTTTCAGTACTTTTCAGCCCTACATCAAAAAACTCAATAGAAATTAATAGTTGCAATAATCGATATAGGCCTACACTTTGGTATAAAATTAAAACAAAACCTTTTTACAAAACAAAATTTAGAATTTTGAAATAGTATATTTTTAATTGACATCGTGTGTTAAAATTGCTATCTAATCTTTCTTATTTATAGTATGTTTTATACTTTATCATTATTATTTCCTAATTCCAACATAGATTTTAATTTAATATTGAGAAAAAAAAATTACAAAACATGACTGTTTTTTATTCCACTTTTAACAGGGTGTCCACATTTTGCAAAGTAAGGGAAAGTCAGGGACAGTCAGGGAAAAGAAATGTTGTCAGGAAAATAAACAAAAATTCTGGAAATTCTGGGAAATCTGCCCCAGTGATGGATTTGAGGGGATTGTTTTATGCTCTAGTCGGCCGTAACCTCAACTAACGTTGCATGTGTATAGTTGTGTTATACAATTAATTAAAGTGGTGGTCAATAGTGTATCAATTATGTATAAAATCAATTATTTATCGTCCTATATCATTGATTTTATACATAAATAGATTAATCATCCAATGTTAAATTTTGTGTCTCAAAACATGGGCTGTTTTTATGGTCCGTTGTGAAGCGCTAGTGTAGTCCAATGTAAATGAAATGCAGTTTTTTCCAGCTGTGATTGCGGGCCTCACTAACAATAGTATATTTCATAACAAGAGTGGAAAGTGGGGTTTTGCATGTTCGAGACCATATGTTTGAAGTGCGAGACTTGTCGAGCACTTTGAATGGTCGAGAACATACAAAACACTTTCACTCGAGTTTTGAACGATACTTTTCACTACACTACGGAATAAAAACAGGTGTTGTTGACTGTGGAAAATTTTCGGTTGTAAACAATGTTACTTTCGCTAGTAAACAATAGCCAGCAGGTTGTAAACACATAACGAAAACAGCTAAACTCATAGTAGTGTTGTGAAAACAAAATTACAGGCACAAATTAAATATTCCTATTAGATGGAACATCTATTGTAGGTGTACAATCAAGGCCTATATTTTCTGTTAATATTCTCCAGTGTTGAAATAAGTATTTAAATGTAGTTTTTCTTCATTTGGAAGATTAATTTTGTGAAACTCTTTTATATATATATATATTATTATTATTATTATTATGTGCGTATAGACCCTGTTGGATCACGCAAAGCAATACATCAATTCAGCTTCGTGTTCTTCTTGTTTGCCCACCATTTCTTCATCTTTTCACTGAATGCTCTCTTTCTTTCTTCTGTCCATTTAGGCATGTCTCTTTTTTTCTTCTCATTCTCTGGTTCTGGCTTCCACTTCGCAATTCTGTTCCTGTACTTGTTTCTGTCAGCTATGTCTATTTCTTCGATCTGTGCATTCTTCATGTCCTGTTTGACCTGTGTAAGCCATGGTGCTCCTGTTTTCTTCCCATGTATGAAGGTTAGAATCTGTTTTGTTAGCCTGTGTTCTGGTAGTCTGTACATGTGTCCATAGAATTGTAGTCTACGTTTTCTCATATCTTCTGCTATATTTGAAAGTTTTTCTGTTATTTTTCTTGGTTGAAGTCTGTAACCTTCATCCGTGTGTTTTGGTCCTAGGATTTTTCTCATTATTTTCCGTTCTTCTTTCAGTATGTCTTCGAGGTCCCCCTTCAGGTGCAATGTTAGTGTTTCGCTTGCATAAAGTGTTTCCGGTTTGATAACTGTGTTGTAGTGTCTGACTTTTGTGTATATTGAAATGCATTTTTTGTTGTATATATCTTTTGTTTTCCCTAGTGCTCTCTTCATCTTCTGTATTCTTATTTTTTGTGCCATTTTCTCCCTGCCTGTTGGCTCTATCATCTCTCCTAGATACTTAAATTGGGTTACTCTATTGATTTTGCCGTATTTGGTGTTTAGGTTAGGTATGTTTAGTTTCGTGCACATAAATTTAGTCTTTTCATATGATATCTGTAGTCCTACCTTTTGTGCACATTCCGCTAGTGTTTCTATTTGTTTAATTGCTTTGTCTTCTTCATCTGTTAGTATGGCGAGATCGTCTGCAAAAGCCAAGCACGCTGTTTCGATTCCTTTCTTCTTATTTCCTAGTCTTATCGGTTTCCAATTTTCTGTTTTTTTAAGCTCTTTCTCCCATTCTTTTATTACTTTATCAAGAACTAGGTTGAATAACAGTGGTGACAGTCCATCACCTTGCCGAACTCCAGTTTTAATTTCGAATGATTCTGAAACTTCTCCCATGAATTTTACTTTGGATTTGGTTCCTGTTAATGTTTGTTTGATAAGTCTCAGTGTCTTGTGATCTAGTCCTTGTTCTTCTAGAATGTTGAACAAGGATTGCCTGTCTACTGAATCGTATGCCTTCTTGAAGTCTACGAAGACACATATTATTGGTGTTGCTCTTGTTGCTTTGTACTTAAGTATCGTTTTCAGGTTGAATATCTGTTCTGCACACGATCTGTTCGGTCTGAAGCCTGCTTGGTACTCTCCTATCTTATGTTCTAGTTGTTCTTGTGTTCGTTTTAGTAGGCATGCTGATAGTATCTTGTATGTGACTTGTAAAAGTGATATTCCTCTATAATTGTTTACATTTGTTTTGTCCCCTTTCTTGTGTAGTGGGTGTATTAGTGCGCATTTCCAGTCTTCTGGTAATTCTTCTGTTCGCCAAACTTTCTGTATTATTGCTGTGAGTTCTTTTGTTGTTTCCTTTCCCAGATGCTTGAGTAGTTCAGCTATTATCCCATCTTCTCCTGATGTTCTATTGTTTTTGAGTTTGCGTATGTGTCCTTCTATTTCTTCTTGTGTGGGTCCTGGCTCGTCTTTGGGTTTTTTGGTGTGTTCTTTGGTAAATCTTTCTTTTGGCTCTATGCAATTTAGGAGGTCTCTGAAGTATATTGCCAGTTCACTGCAATTCTCTTGGTTAGTTATTGCTAGATTGCCATCTTTTTTCCTGAAGCACAGGTTTTGTGGTGTGTATCCTTTAATTTTCCCTGCAAATGTTCTGTAAAAATCTCTTGTGTTGTATTTTCTAAAGTTGTCCTCGATTGAGTCTAACTGTTCTTTCAAGTATTTCCTCTTTGTTTGTCTTATTCGTTTCGATGTTTCTCTTCTTATCTCATTAAATTCTTGCAATGTCTCTTCTGTTTTCTTACTACTGTATTTTTGGTATGCCAGTTTCCTACTTTCTATTGCTTCATCGCATTCACTGTCCCACCATGGATGTTTTGTGTTCTTTTTCAGTGGTATCATCTCTTTGGCTTTCTCTATTATTTTCCTCTGGAACATTTCCCAATCGTTTGCTTGTTCTTTCTCCCATTCTTGTGTAATTCCTGACTTTTTTATCATTTTAGTGTCGAATTTCTGTATATGTGTTTTCTTTTGGTGTATACTCTTGGGTGTGAGTTTGATTTTGATTCTCGTGAGGTAGTGGTCCGAGTCTATGTTGGCTCCTCTTCGTACCTGTACGTCATGTACTTGTTTCTGATCTGTATGTGTAATTGCTATGTGGTCGATCTGGAATTCACCTAGTCTTTGTATAGGTGATCTCCATGTCTTCTGCTTCTTGGATGCCTTTCTGAGAGATGTTGACATGATTTTAAGATTATGTTGCTGACATATGTCTACTAACCTCATGCCATTCTTGTTGGTGTGTCTGTGTGCCGGGTATTTTCCAATTGTTTTCCTGTTGGTTTTCTCTTTCCCTAACTGTGCATTAAAGTCGCCTATTAGGATTGTTGTGTTGTTTTTTGGTATTTTACTCATTGTCTTATTCAGTGTTTGCCAATATTTTTCTGTTTCTTCTGGGTTCTTTTTGTTGTCTGCATTTGTTGGTGCGTGTGCGTTTACCATAGTGTAATTTCTGTTTGTGCTCTGAAAGTCCATGGTCATGAGTCTGTTGTTAACGGGTGTTACTTTTTTTTACTGAGCCTATCACATTCTTATGTATGAAAATTGCCATCCCTAGCATCGGTGTTCCTCTTGCCACTCTTTTTTCGGTTTTACTCTTGAAGATGCGGTAGTTTCCGTAGTCCATTGTGTCTTCATCTGTGAATCTTGTTTCCTGTACTGCGAGTATCTGTATTTTCTGTTTGTCTAGCTCTATGACCAGGTTATGCAGTTTTCCTGGTTGGATTAGTGTGTTAATGTTCAGTGTCCCTATAAAAGTTGGTCTTTTGTGTGGAAGTCTGCCAGAGAACTCCGATTTTCCCTGTTTTCGTGTAAGTCCATGCCCTCCAGAATCCGATGGCATAACCCCTCTTGGCAGGTGGATTGGTTACCACCTGGAGTAATATTGTATTTACTTGCACGATTCATGTTTGCTTATCATCATTTGAATGTTGTCTCAGTGTTGTCACTGAGTTGAATAGAACCAGAGATTGTTAGTTTCTGGAGCTTGTTGTTACGGCCGCATCCTATGGATGAACAGACGCCGACCAGAGTACCGGTGGTTGCCACACAGACGTGTCTGGATTTTGGGTGTTCGCTATTAGTTTCACCACGGTGATTCATGGTTACTCACAGTCTGCGCCCCGTGAAGGCTGAACGAACTTAGCAGACCTATATATATATATATATATATATATATATATTTACTTATAGGTTTCCTTTTTGTAAGTTTTCATAATGATAATGTTACCATTTTTTTTCATTCGTAGAAATGTATTTGTATTTTCAATAAAATGTTGGTAAAGAAAGGGAGACTCAACTAGGCCAGCAATGGGTATGGAGGAGGTTGGGTTTTCTTTTGTTTTTCTTTTATAATGTTTATTTACACTTTTTAATAGCAATGTTAATATCTCCAGAATAATAATTTTAATGTAATGCTTAAAATGCTACACATTTAGACTATAATGCATTTTTGAAAAATTGCCAGAGACAGGGAAAATGATCGGAAATGGTCAGGGAAAGCCAAGGAAAATTGTGACAAAATTTGTGTGGACACTGTTTAAATAACATACAAGTTTTCGTATTATGTATGTTTAAAGATTTTTTTGTTACAGTTTGCGATACTGTTTTTTTGTTTGTTTCTGTTCTATTTTACTTAAACCACATTCGTATTTTACGTATTTAAGTTCAGTTTAAAATTGATAGCAGACGTATTGAAAGTGGGTAGTAGTATGTTTTTACTGCAGTTAGACCTCAGAGTTTATTTAGATTTAATCGTTTGTTTAATTATATTTGTTTAGTCTAGGTCTAGGTTGACTTAAGTTAGTTTGTTAAAGTAATGTGAGGTTGGGCACAGGCAGGTTAGGTGCCTAGTATTTTTGTCAGTACATTTTATCTGTAAAAAATATGTAACTTATAGTGAACATAACCTAAAATAACATAACCTACTTTCTTGAATATCCCACTCATTATTTGTAATAGGAAGAAATGGATATCATATTCGTGTTAAGAAGGAGGAATATGCACGAAATTAATGCTATCGTAAATAGTTTTTGGTATAAATAAAATAATAAAATTAAATACAAATGCCTTTATTTACAAGCGTTTCTCACAGTACATAACTGTTTTACAGAACAACTCAAGTCAATGGCCTCAACATTAAGAAATAAATATTAAAAACTAAGAACAGTGCAATTTAAGATTAAGGTATTATATATATATATATCGTTTTACAAAGAAACTTTTAAATTATATGTAAATTTTACTCTTAAATGAGCGTATAGTACATGATTTGATGGCTGGGGGGGGAGGCCATTGTATAACTTAAGGCCTAAATAACAATACACCCCCTAACAGTACATCTTAGGACCGAAATAACAAAAACGAAATATACAAACATTTTTCGATTTGTTTTTGTAAAAAATTGGGATTTCCGAGAAAAATTACAATAGTTTCGTGTTTGTGGGGTTAATATTATCTAGTTAAAAATATCGTAAAATCAGGTGGTAGGCCTACCTCTTAACCCATATTTACCGTTAATTGGTTTTTTTTAACAATTCAGGCTTAGTCATTATTTTATTAGAATAATAAAGCGACATCAGTACCATCGATTAGTGCCACAAACTATCATTATTGATGACGGTATTTCCTTCTTCCTTATTAGTTATCTCAAGGTAAACAGATGACAAGATGGAGAAGCTGATTGTTTCTTACTCGTTAGTCGACTCATTCGAATAAACGATGAATTTTTCATTTGTTCTTAGAAAAGTACACGTGATGAACGTTGGTAGTCGATTATTTTCTCTTAAAATAATAGTAATTTTGTTATCGGTACAGATGTATTTTTCCATCGATGAATTGTTTTTATTTGTTCACCGATAAGTGAAGACAGTTTATGGTTCTAGATTATGATGGTCGACGACAGTTTTTTGGTCTCATCGATATAGGTAGTGGATTTACGTTCATAATTGATGTGACTGTATCGTCGATACAAAATATGTTTTTATTCTATAGATGACTTATTTATTTCTTCGTAGATAAGTTAGAACATTTAGTTGATGTTTCGAAATATCAGTGGTTGTAGTTCATTTCTCAATTTATTATCAACTTTAACTGGTCGGTAGATTAGTTAGTTAAAGTCCCTCTTAATGAGTTAAAGGTTCGCAGTTCGATCCTAATTATAGCCATAAAAAATTATGAAAGAGATCAGCTGATAACCACCAGCTGTTCATTTGGCATTAGGTTATAAATTAATGACACTTTCTAAAGAATAGTCAGCCTTAGTTTGTAACAATGACTAAATTCGTTCACATACACTCATCGCACCATTCAAAATCCAAATTCACCAATATCTTGACGATCTTAAAAATAAGTAAATAAGTTGAAAGTATCGTCGATACAGATTATTTCAAACGAATTCTTTATTTTTTTGTTTATAAGTAGGTGAAATCGATTGTTAACTGGTAATAAATTATTTATTTCGTAACATCTCAATTAAAATATAATTGAGAGAGCTAAGCTTTTGTAGTCGATACAAAATCATTTCCTTTATCATTTACGTGGCAGAACAGTTAATTAAGGTTTTCTCATATTATTATTAGTAATTGTTGCTGAACATTTCGTAAATTGCGTAATTTAACATAGAGACTAAGAGTTTTTATCGTGTACTCTCTAAAGAATTGACACACAAAGAACTTATTATCAGACAAATGTTTATGTGTGTATAGATGAGGGACAAACTGATATGTCGGTTTAATAGTGATTAAAGTTGTTTCTTATTATTCATGCATGTAAAATAACTGAAACATCGTATTTTTATCGTCTACGGAATTCTTTCTTTATCGCCGAATTGCACACACAAGCTTCGCCGTTCATGCAGACGTGGCAGTTTTGTAATCTCTCGTGATAACAGTTATGAGGCGTGTTCCTGGTAACAACACTGTTAATTGGTTCGATTAAGTTATTGGAGTTTCAGCATTATTTTCCTACGTTATTTCAATCCCTCACGGACATTTAAAAAAAAACAACGTTTTTTTTCACTCGTCAGTTCACATGGGTCTGCAGGTCTGTTCGTGAACTTTATTCAACGAGTGAAGTAGCTTTAGCTCACCCGGGGATACGAACCTCGATCACGCACTCGGCAAACAGCCACTGAGCCACTACGTTGGCAAAATATTTATAAAACATGAAATGTTCAATATACTATATGAGAGATTGTTTTTTTATAAATCACTATTTCCTAGGTGACATATTGGAGGGACGTAAGGTATTTTTTTACAAATTGTTTATACCACGTGATGTTTTCAAATAACTACCTTCATCGAAAAAATTAATCAGTTCTAAACTGTAATAAGAAGATTGATCAGTTTCTAAACTCATGGAATTTTTCATGTAGTTAATGGATGGGAATAACACGTATTTTGCAGGCTCTAATACAAGTAGATAGATGTGTACGTTATTGGAAGTGTAGGCCTACTTTCCATTTCTAAGAACGTAATTTTCAATGATGTCGTAGGAATGTGTACTAAATTAATTGGGGGAAAAAATGTACCAGGTTTTTTTTAGATTACTAATCGAATATACTGTACGTCATATTATGTCAGCTGGTTGTTTGAAATTGCTGCAATAAAGTCTGCTGAGGAGATTTTCTCTTGAGCTGTAGGAGCTCAATCTCGCTGCAAAAATTCAACTGACATATTACCGGAACAAATCAAAACAAACACTCTTGTGTTGTCCGAAAAATTCCGAGGTATATTCAGGAAAGGTGTGTATGCGATGATTATAGCTCGCCTATCGGTATGCCGTTCTATGTGAGCACCGGTACCAGTCGGCCTTGTGTCAGTGGTACGTTTTGTGCCCCTACTCCATTCTGCATGAACATATGTCTCCCAGGGAACGACGTGTCAAGTTTGTTGACACTCATCCAAGTGTTGGGCTCCGGAAAGGTGTGTATGCGATGATTAAAGCTCGCCTATCGGTATGCCGTTCTATTTGAACACCGGTACCAGTCGGCCTTGTGCCAGTGGTACGTTTTGTGCCCCTACTCCGTTTTGCATGAACATATGTCTCCCAGGGAACGACGTGTCAAGTTTGTTGACACTCATCCAAGTGTTGGGCTCCGGAAAGGTGTGTATGCGATGATTATAGCTCGCCTATCGGTATGCCGTTCTATGTGAGCACCGGTACCAGTCGGCCTTGTGCCAGGGGTACGTTTTGTGCCCCTACTCCATTCTGCATGAACATATGTCTCCCAGGGAACGACGTGTCAAGTTTGTTGACACTCATCCAAGTGTTGGGCTCCGGAGAGGTGTGTATGCGATGATTATAGCTCGCCTATCGGTATGCCGTTCTATGTGAACACCGGTACCAGTCGGCCTTGTGCCAGGGGTACGTTTTGTGCCCCTACTCCGTTCTGCATGAACATACGTTTCCCAGGGAACGACCTGTAGAATTTGTTGACACTCATCCAAGTGTTGGGCTCCGGAGAGGTGTGTATGCGATGATTATAGCTCGCCTGTCGGTATGCCGTTCTATGTGAGCACCGGTACCAGTCGGCCTTATGCCAGGGGTACGTTTTGTGCCCCTACTCCATTCTGCATGAACATATGTCTCCCAGGGAACGACGTGTCAAGTTTGTTGACACTCATCTAAGTGCTGGGCTCCGGAGAGGTGTGTATGCGATGATTATATAGCTCACCTGTCGGTATGCCGTTCTATGTGGGCTACCGGTACCAGTCGGCCTTGTGCCAGTGGTACGTTTTGTGCCCATACTCCGTTCTGCATGAACATACGTCTCTCAGGGAACGACCTGTGGAGTTTGTTGACACTTATCCAAGTTTTTACACTTATAAAATTTTTATACAAAATTGTTTCAGTATGAATCAATGTATGCGTATATTTGTGAACATCTTTTAGGAGGTTATTTCAGCTTTGTAGTCGCAGGCTGAGAGCTTTTAGAAATATTGAGTATAGTAATTTTGGCCTTTGGGGAATGGACCTTTAAGGACGTTTGGTGTGTTAAGTGAATATATTATTTTAATACGAAGGGCATATAATATAAGAATCCGCATATATAGTTTAATGAACTACCCTCGCTTAAAAATAATCTGCGAATCACACTGAGCTAAGTACATTGTTTTGGCAGAAATGAAATCAAGATGAATTCTGATGTCAACTTTCTCCTAATTTTTTTCAAGACTGCTCCACTGCATCTGGATTAAAGAACTCGTTTCCAATACAAGTATTTACTTTCACTTGATAGATGAGTCTGAATGGAAAAAGTTGGTTCGCAGTTTATTCGAAGTGTTTCAATGTCGTTTGTTCGGTTGTCGGTTTTGTTCCACTTGTGCTAGTTTCAGTGTGTTTTGAAATTGTGTCATTAGTTTTATCAGAGTGATTCAATTGCCTTATCATTCAGCTGTTTAGCTCTCAGTTAACGATTTATCAAATGGGTTAGAATTGTGATATTTCCTCTTACATTGTCGCCAAGCATAATGTTGTAAAGTTTCAATTCAAGAGTTTAAATTTTGTACCAAACTTTATATAGTAGAATATTGTACAGTTGTTGTATATCGTCGCAAGGCTATGGTAGTTTAATATATTATTGCCAAGCTTCGTAATTTTAGTAGATTTTTGGCAAACAGTGGTAGATAGTAACATTGAGACGCTGCTGCCATTTAGTTTGTCGCCAAATTAATCGTTCAAAATAGTAAAATGAATCTTACACATTGGACCACTCTATTGTTAATCTTGGGTTCCGATTTATTTTGATTTTTTTGTGATGTTCAAATTAAAACTACTTTATTTAAGTTTACGAAAGTTATGGGTATTAACAATGTACTTTTCAACGCAAAGTAAAAAAGTAGAAATTATATATTCTTGCTAAGCTAAAAATAAATAGTCAGTTTAGAAGATTTTCAATTTCGATTTTAGTATAATAATAGGCCTCAATGAATTCTACGTTAAGTCCGTGTGGTCTAGTTTGGCATGCTAAATGTGGTTTTCCGAAACAGATTAACCGTCCAAACTAACTTTTCTTGTATCGCATTGTTAATGTAACGATTCACTTTACTATAACTATTATTAATATAAGTTAGCCCTTTTAAGGCCAACAATTTTTTTCGGGTAATATGTGTTAAAGTTCAACTTTAAAATGAGCTCTTGTGCCTTGGAAGGCCAAGCCATTTTTCGCCTTTAAAGCAATGTTTTAGTTAAAAAAATCATAATTTTCTTATTACTCATCACAAATGAATAAGTTTTATATCAATATCTTTGTAATGAAATATCCTGATGGGAATAAAATACTGATTTGCTGAAATGTTAATCATTTTTTTAGAAAATAAGAATAAGTTTATTTAGTTTTATCAGATATAATAAATATTGGAGATCATTTTACATCATATTATCACAGAATAAACTTAATTAGTAGCAAATTTCAACAAATTTGATGTTGCTTTCTTTTATAGTAGTGAAGTTGTAACAAATTTATGAAGAGTCGACACTGCGTTGAATTTGCCCGATGTTCAAGAATGTTTCTAGTATACTATCATCAGAATCATTGATGAATAATTCATCATGGATATTATCGTCCGAATCACTATTGTCAACAAACAGAACACCTGTAAAGTTATTTGATACATTGTTTACAAACGAATTGAAGTTGTTTATCAACGTGTCTTCACTAACAGGGGAGTTGCTACGTCGTCTTTTACTCATATTTACACTATACAATAAATATTTACTACACATAAAACAATAATATAGCTTTAAAAACCACTCCAAAATGAAATCACTACACACAAGAACGCAGATGACAACAAGTGTCAGAACGCCACTGGCACTGACGACTGAGCCCCTCAGCTGTTGACTCGCTGTAAAAAATTTCAAAGGTGTTCAAACAAAATATTACAAGTAAACTTTTTCGTGTTTCATGTAGCTACTACGTTCAGCTAGTCACACCTGCAGTTTCACGGCTTTTGGAATTATAGTAAGCCAGCAAATTAAAAAAACAGCTGACGGGTGCCTATTACGGTTGGCCGCACGGGTCTACTACGGCCGACGGCCTTAAAAGGGCTAGTGAAGTAATTACTTGAAAATAATTAATTTCGAAGCTGGATGCTACAGTCACACGGCTGATGGGTTATCATGCATACATTAACCGTTATTAAGTTAAACAATTTTTTAAATATAAATTGGTCCCCTTGACTGTATTCTTATTACTAGAAAAGTGTGAGTCACTAGTATCTGGATAGATTTACGGGTTATTAAAATATACCCTTTTATACCTGAAATTCACAAATTATATACGTGAGGTTTTGGTCGACCCCCAAAAAGTACGCGTACCCCAGTTTCAGAACCAATGAATTAGATAATAACAGTTGTCAGACATATGTTCCGGTTTTATAGGTAGTACTAAGTTATGTTTATTAGCCCCTGTTGCCGTGTAGCACTCCGGAGCCACCTCTTTAATCGCCTCCATACCGTAAGGTAACTACTGAACGTTCCATGTAACTACAATGGATCTGTTGTGGTTACCGAGAGGTTGTTTACCCTAGTCTATGGAAAATTACTTGTTTACGAATGTAATCAAGAGGCTCGGACAACAATGGGTGGTAACCGGCTTGTGCTCCTTCCGACGTGTCTTGGTGTTATCACTGACGGAAGCGGCCGTCCGCGATATCGTATCACTTCCACGGTGATTGGCGCTATGCCCTTCGATTATAGAGAAGGTTGTACAACCTCTGTGCCAAATGGAAGTATTATGACTATTATTATGACTGTTTGACTGGAAAGGTATTTTAAGGAAGTAATTATGAATTTTTAACTGTTTGGGTATTTCATTAGCAGCTAAGTCGTTGTTAAGATTGGAGTAAAATAGATAGCCCGTAAAGCGTGATTAAAAAACTAATTATATCGACATACGAAGATGTGTGCGTCTCTTTTTATCAATAAATTATAATTAGGCTGTTACTTGTCTTAATTAAGAAAATATACCCATTTCCGACATAATTATTCTGTGATGGACTACATCATTCGGGTACAGCATAACATATTAGTTTCCATGAATCAAACAATTTAAAATAATTAATCTAATGTCGGCGCAGAAATTGTGTAGGCCTATCCGAGGTAGAATGCTGTTTACTAAGAAATCAGGAGGCCTATGATACATCCAGTCACACCATGGTTTTCATCGTTCAATCGTACTCCATGCATTTCAAAATTTTATTATTGGTATTCCTCTTTGGAAAATAATACCGGAATTGTTACTAGTTTTCGACGTGCTTCAACTTTACACGCATTTATGTTTTAATTGATAATGATTTTTTATACATTTCAGAATTTTAACTTTTCTAAAAAAGTTCTTATAAATTTCGTGAAACAAAGTTTTATTGGTTTCAAGAGGTTGTAAAATTAGATACGTGGTAGTCCTTATAAATTTTATTGTTACGACACATTCATTTTATATGCGTAAATAAATTTAAGTATGGTAATTCAATTTTGCCTCTAAAACCAAGAAAATGTTTATTCAGGAATTAATTATAACTTTTTTTCTTAAAAAGGTAAAATTATGAAATTTAATAAAACTTATAAATTAATCGCTTTTATCGATAGATTTTTATTTTAGTCGTTCAAAAAAATTCCTCTGACGTGAGGAGGTAAATGTGGTTTACTGAAATCTGTAACAATAATATTTGTAAATTTATTTATTTAGGCTATAGTGTACGAAATTAGTATCCTGTAACATTCACATGTTTCTATAAACAAAAATAGCTTTATAAACAAGATTAGGCGTCTAATCCTGACAAGGGAGTAAAATTAATTTTCATCCAGAAATTTTGTTTAATTCCCTCTCAATAAAAAAATGTGTAGAAATTGTACTAGAAACGACATTATTTTTGAAGATAAATACACTGCACTAAATATTTTTTCTTGTTTAGTAGGCTACTTTTATTCCCCACAAAGTTGTAAGTTATCTTAAACCTGTCCCACACATAGGAAAAATCAGAAATCAGGATATTTGGGTTTTAAGGTATTACTTTGTACTGTATTTTGCTAAAGCAAAATCTATAGTATTATAAAAAAATATAACTAGAAAAATAAATAAAAATTTAATACTTAATATTTTAAAATTATGTTATGTAAGAAATAGAGTAAAAGTAAGCAGGATAACTTATAGTAATCCCATAAATTTTATATTTCCATAAATAATACCGTATTACGTAACTGTCTGATACCAGTTAAAAAATTCCAATTTCAGATCGATAAATAATATATTACTAAATCCATCCATTAAGATGTTGACATGGAGTTTGTGTTAGTCATTATTTATATTTAGAGCGAGATAGTTGTATCTGCTATCAGTGGGACTGTCTGAAGTAAAGTGTCTAAATGTCAGCAGTTCGACGACTCTCAAGTAGTCAGTGTCGTGTCAGTGGCTCTCGGAGGCAGTGATTGTAAACGATGGAATCGCCTCTCGTCGGTCCATCATGGAGCAGTCTTGGTTGTTCAAGGTGTGCAGAAGTCCTTAAAGAAGGCACCCACTGGGATTGCGCGGGATGCTGCAGGATTCTCCACGCTACCTGTTGTAATCTGCCGGGCCACGTGGTGTTCCATATGAAAATGTTGAAGAAACCGTGGAAGTCTTGTAGAGTCTGCAAGTCCTGGATAAGGGAAGAGGAAAAGGGCAAGGTTAACGAGGAAAGTTCTTTGGGAAGAAAGTGGTCCAGTGTTGATCGATTGGATTGTGTAGATGTCCTTGAATCAAGAAAGAAAAACATTTTTAATGTGACGAAACGTGACAGTAGAGAAGAACAAGAATCTAAGGATGTTAGTATCTTGAAGCAAACAAGATTTGGAGAAATCGTGGATAACTGTAATGCTGACAATGAAAGTTCTGGTACAAAGAATGGATTGAAATTTAAATTAACGCGTTCCTATTTTGAAAATTCGGTTGTTTTGAGAAAACACAATTCGTACAGTTGTGAAAATATATTTTTAGAGCAGTTTTTTGGTGTTCATAAATGTAGTTCGGAAAGTTCACATTCAGTTGGTCAAAGAAGTCCTAATATCAATAATATTATCAGCGTGTTTGTACAATACAGTGGGGGTGCAAGTAAACCCTCTTCATATTGTGATATTTTGGATTCTCAACCACTGCTATCGGAAGAAATAATCAACGGTGATGGATGGATTAGTGAAGATGACACAGATGATAGCGCGTTTTATGGTGAGAAACGTTTAACAATAAGTGATATTTTTTTCCGCTGCGTTTTCTTTATGTATGTATAAAAGGGGCAATAGAAATGACCCTCAGTTTACAATTTTGATCTGTGGCTATTTACATAATCATATTAAACTGCGTCCAATAAATTTTTTTGAAAATTTAATTAAATGTGCGTTTTTTATGGTTACTGTTGCTATGACAATGTAAACACGAATAAAACATACGTTCTTTTGAGGTATAAAATTTATTTGAGCTCCATTAGCTTTGTTGCTCATTATCTAGTTTTATGGTTTTGTAAAATGTTAGCCAATTTAAAATTATCACTTAAAGTTTATAAAATGCTAAACCAAATTGGCCTTCAAATTCATTCGGCCAGAATGTGGAAATTGGTTGATGGCATAGTTGGTTTAAGCCTAAAGTTTTAAATAAAGGTTCTCAGTTCGATCCAAATCAGAGTCAATACATTTTGAGAAGGATCAGCTGATAATCACCGGCTGTTCATTTGTCATTGGGCTATTAATTAATGACACTCTCTAAGGAATAGACGGCCTTAGTTTGTAACAATGACTACATTCGCTCATCTACACTCATCACACTCATTCGAATACCATATTCGCCCATATCTTGACGATCGGCGTTTTATGAATAAAAAAAAAAAAAAAAAAAAAAAAAATAAATAAATAAATAAATAACTTCATAAGGTAAAGTTTCTCAAATCGATCCCAACCAAAGTCGTGACAGATTGCGAGCGGGATCAGTGATAATCATCGACTGTTCGTTTGTCATCGGGCTATTAATTATTACACTTTCTATGGAACAGTCGGCCTTAGATTGTAACAAAGACTACATTCGCTTATCACACTCAGCACAATCATGCGAACTCCATATCCCCCTTCATTTTGATAATCGGCATCTTTGGAATGAAAATAAATAAATAAATGGGCATTAATTAAGAATGCGCATTTTTGTTTGATGTTATGAAGGCAGGGCAGCCGTCAATTACAATGTCGTGCGTGTTTTATTTTTGTAGCTACCTGGTGACGATGATTGCTCGATATTCGAAACGTTCATTATTTCTACATAACGATTAACACGATTAACTCAAGAAACTGATGTAGTGATCACAACGTTGATTTAAATTATTAAGAACAGAACACTGATTACCGTGTCGTTCTGTTCATACCAATTAAGAACAGAAAAATGCATTAAGCAATTTGTGCCTTGCAAGGACATTCTAGAAAATGACGCACCAAAGATATATAATAAAGTTTAGGTTTTAATACACAAATAAAACAGTTTATGTAGTTGTCTTTAATACTGTCCCCATACGAAAAAAGGTATCAACTAAGAAAAATAAAAAAATGAATTCTGCCACAGAGAAAAAAGAAATATATGTCGCTTTCTTCTTAAGGCCGCATCTTAAGGCCCTACTCAAACCCGTCGAGTACAATAGCGAGTGTGAGCTAAAAGAGATACTTAAATTGTTTTTCATCATATAGTTAAAATATTTATAAAATCATACAAAAATTACGTATCGATATAGGTATTATGTCGCATAATTAACAATCAATAATTTGCGTCTCCACTAGATTAGCAATGAATGTGTTTTTTCACGAAGAATTCAAACAGGTAGTTTTAGCATTAAGTCCGACAATTATTTGTTCATTATGTTGTGAGCGTCTTTACACTGTCTATACACTCATTATTTATTTAACGGCTGATGTTTTTCTCTTTGTGAATTGGTACCTTTTAGGGTTATTAAGTATCTATTATCGTTTTAGGGTAATTAATTGTGTTTATTAAGTAGTTAATATCGATACGTGTTAACTAGTTAATATCGCATCGTTTTTTTATAAGAAAAATAAAACAATAGGTACAATATTTATCTTAATAGATAACCTCCCACGCCTTTTCTTTACAACTTCTAATTTGTGCTCTTTTTAGGATGACGTAGATATTATTTTTTTCTATTTATTCATGCATTCTCTGTAGGTCTTAATTGTTTTTTGTTTCTGTTCCAGAGCCGGGAGAAGAGACATGCGCGGAGTCTGCTATGGTCGCTCAGTTACAACCTTCACCGTCAAGGTGAGACCAAGATAAAATAATTTGTTACAGAGACTAGAAAGTTGATTCTAAGTGGTGAAATAATTTTAGTACTGTAATGATATTTGTGATAGCTCCAGTTTCTGTCGACTTACTGATGGTAGTTGATTTGAATGCGTTTGTAGTTTTGAGAGACTGTACAGGCTACTAAACTAAACATTTAGATTATCTGATTCTTGCTCTGATTTCTTAATAAAAAAAGTGAAATTATATGACAAACCGATGAAATCATAATCAGCATGAGTTGCCTATTTGATGTCTAGGAGCATCGATTTATACACTCATTATTTTACAGATTATTAAATAAAAAAATTTTTATTGTTTATTGCTTCTAGACTGGATTACTCTAAGTTTTGCTTACAAGACACATTCTAAAATAGCTTAAGTATTTCACATGTGTGTTGCTTGTAATTTTGTTCAATTTTACAAGGTTTGTGACGGGTGGGAATTGTTATAAGATCATGTACGTCTATAAATTCGAAATCCTTAAATGTATGTGTATGAACACGTACTTGCACTTTTCAACGCAAAGTAAGAAAAAATGGAAATAATATATTGTTAACAGTCTAAAAGAAAAAACATTACTGGCACACCGAAATGCTTTTCCCTGGTTAATCTTTGGTAAATATTCTCCGAAATATATTTTCCAAAGCTATTTCATTGTGATAAGGATTGTTATTCTTTAATTATCGTTATGAATAGTTTTTATCGCATTCTTAACAGACGTTATACATTTTTTATTGCGTTTTCTGACTAATGTGTTTTTACTAACGTTGTGAATGCCTTTATCGCGTTTGTTGACTAACTTTATGGATGTTTTTATCGCGTTTTTTTTTTAGTAACAATACAAATGTTTTTTGAAGGGGGTTTTACTAACGCTATGAATATTTTTTGAACCTCTTTTAGTTTAACATTATGAATATTTTTATTACATTTTTTAATAATGTTAGGAATGCTTTTTTAATTAAATTTACAATGAAGCATTATTTTTTCGCTAAATTCTTCTTTTCTTGTAGGGCTAGCAACACCCGGATCTTATTTTATTTTATTATTTTCGTCAAAAAACTTATTCACCTTGATGGAATCCTAAAATATGAACGAATTGTGTGTATTATAAAAATATCAATAATTGGAAAGCAAGAAGTGATTGTAAGAGTTGGCACACGAGCATGCCTGTCGTCAAGGTCGTTTGTTATCACCACCTTATCTCGCGTTACGATTGCAATAATATCGCCCGTAAGTCGACCGAAGGCCGGCGTTCGATAGTCCCAAATGTATCGTGTTTTGTTCATTATCAATACGTGGAAAGCAAGGAGTCGACACAAGAGTTGACCTACGAGCAGGGTCGTTTGTTATCACCACCTTATCTCGCGTTACGTTTGCAATAATGTCGCCAAAAAGTCGTCCGAAGGCCGGCGTTGGTTAGTCCTATATGTAGCCTATCGTGTTTTGTTTGCTTTGTCGGGCGTCATCGCGTGTTTGTGTTGATTACAGTATTTGTTGGCACAATCTTAACTCATAAGTATAGACTGAGTATTGGGAATTTGTTTCTGTAGAGCCTTTATTGGTATGTATATGTCAAAAACGTCGACCAAACGTTGATACGTGGGCGTTTATGTGTTGTTAATGTTTTATGTGGAGAAATAGGGGTAGTCTCTATCAAACTCGGCCGATTAATCCATTTATAAAGTTTAATTGGCAAAGCAATCAATTGACATACAGCCTATAGTCGGATTCAACCACTAATATGGATATGATTTTTGGTCTGACACTAGGTTCTCTTTCTTCCTGGACAATATCGAACATGAAAATAGTACAGTTCTCCAGTAGTAGTAGTAGACTTATGTCGATACTAAGATGGAATCAAAATATAACCAATACACTTAGTCCCCAAGTAGCAGGGTTACAGCACTACGTCACGGTGCAATGGGTTCATGTTAGACCACCTTGATTGTTAAACGGCTTTAGAAATTTAGATGCACATTCGCTTGCTGTATCGCTGTCACCAGAAGGAAGTTAAATAGGGTTTGGCACTGTTTGAGTTGGAATCAGCATAAAGAAAAATATGTATTACTTATTGTGGACACTTTTGTAAGTGTTACTGGTTCATAGGGTACATTATTAGTGTACAGGTACTATCGTCAAGGTTAACAGAAGGTCTAAACAAACGGTGTCCAATTAGTTGCCGTGAATAGCTACATTTTAAGTCATTTAAAGAATTTTTATTCACATATCTCTACAATCGGCTTTTCTGTGAGGTTTGTAGAACTCAATTATAGTAACAAGACTACACAGTTCATCCATATTCATCCGAAAATCAAGTAATCATTTATATGTGCCTTAAAATGTGCACGTGCTTTGTTGGTGTCTCAAATCTGAATAGTAGTAATTGTTAAAACTAAGCGTCTAACGAAAATTAACCAAACTATAGTCTTTGTCTCGGTGTGTTATAGTACAATCAATTCTCATCATGCTGGTCAGATTATCGGATATTGGAGGTAAATAGTTTTTACAATACAACAACAACAACAACAACGAATCTGTACTCTTGTATTTTAGTTTTCCGAATCGATCAACGCGACACGGCGCTTCATCTAATTTACTGGCCAATCAGACCAACAGCCTCCCATTACCTAATATCCTACTTACGCAATTAAAATAATTAACGTGGCATCCAATCAGCCAGTTACTTACGGTAACGCCTGCGGAAACAAGAGGTCACGTGACCGGAAGTGACAACAATGCGCGCCGTGTAATTGTCAGCTGATGATTGCTGAGTTTGTTCAGCGCTTACCGGAACGAGCGAAATAATTCAATTATGTACAAAGTTTATGTATTTGCCGTATCTGACAGGAGTTTCCGCTTTCTTCGGTCTTTCGGCTACTAATTATCCTACGTGCCGTTATAAAAGTGTCAAAGTATTACTTCATCGGCTGGAAATTCGTGTCCATTATGTGTCGGCACTAGTGGCGCAGCGTTGTAATCCAGCTACTCGGGGACAAAGCGTGGAAGAGATTGTAGGCGATATGTTATATGCTAAAGAAGTCCGCGGTGTCCTTGTTGGGGAGTAGTCAAGATTCAGATGTTGTATAGGGAAGATCACTGAGTCTCAGATTCGTTGATCTCTGGTGTCAGGCGTAGCTGAAAATCATCACCAGTCGGCCAGTGTTTGCTTCCTTGGCAGTTTGGGACGTACAAAATGTAGCTTTCAACGGGAATGTGCAATAAACGCCGACCATATCTCCACAACACGTTTATGGAGGTCGTTAAAGTTTATGGGTTTTCCGTTCGCAGTAGATAATTGTTCGGCCCATCATATGTATACCTATCGCGTTCCGTAAGCAACCTTATAAAAGTCAGTCATATAAATAATGTTTAACACCAACATCTTTCACTTTACTGTCTTAAACTTGTGAAGTTTGGCGTACCATTTGTTTGTAATAAGCGTTCTATGCACAAGTTTTGGTTTTATTTAGGAATTCTCCACGTTTAAAGTAAAGAAATATAAGCCAAACTCGAAATAGAAAATATTTTCCTGGCATAAAAAGACAGCGATTGTGTGTGGAGACGAATCTTGTAAAAACTAATGGATTTAAATTTGGGTTTTCACATGGATTGTCACGTTTCAGTTGCGTTGTACCATTTGAAAACGATAATCAATATAACCTATTTATTTTTGTTTGGTAACTGTTTACCATTTTCCTATGACTTACCGTGCTCTCAGCGATCATGCAAGTGAGCGATTGGCAACAGTGATGACCGGATCGAGTTATAGCCGGTCCTCTGTAAACCACAGAGAAGGAAGAAACAGAGGTCGCATTCTATAGTGCGATGGTAGGGGTTGAATAATAGAAACTTTGGGTGCCGAGTAGTTCTGCAGCACCTTGCCAGTGTCTTACTCCCTTCCAAATAATGAAGGATAAACTTATTATTGATATATATTTACATTAGTAGTAACTGCCATAACAAAGTGAGTTTTTTTTTTTACTCTGTAAACGCAGCCTTCTGTCAACTTTCCAGGTGTATCCGTCATTTTTTTGGGAAATATTCGGACGTCAATTTCCACGTTTTTATTTCAGTTAGTATGTTAAGACCAGGACGTAGGTTCAGTATTTGTGTATGTTAGACTATGACAACTATTGAAGAGAACATATCATGAGAAGACTGGGCCTTCATATTAGCCATGAGAAGATTGTGTATATTACAGTAGGCGTTGCTAGTTGAGAGCGAACACTTGGCTAAATATCTCAAAATTTAACGTTTTTCCTTTATTACCGAGATTTATATACTGTAGATGCTACGTTGATTATCTATACAGGGTTGGGCAAACGTTTGGAATATATTTATTTCAAAACCATTGAAAGAAATATAACGAAACTTTGCAGTTATGTACAAGTCCCTATACCAAACATTTAGACATATTTTACTTCTTTTTTGTATAGCCAGGTGATGGCCCATGAAGGAAGACTTACAATTTTTAAATGTAATCTTATCTCGAGTTATACCTCATTTTAAAGGCACTTGTTCGTAAAACACAAGAGTTCGAATCTGAGATCAAAAGGATTACCCAGTCATAAAATACAGCCACTCAAAGAATTTAATGTTAGGGTTGGGCAGGTCTGGAATTAATTTTAAATGTCAATAATCAGACGTTTCTCTTTTTTTTTTATTTTTAACACACAAAACTTCATACGTCAGAACTATGAACTCTGTGACAGCAAGAAGACTGAACCCGGCTTCCTCACGCCATAAACACGGTCGGAGCTCAATAGGTTATGTCGGTTATGTGAAAACCCGACTAAAAAACAGTCAATGAAGTTGGAACGGTCGTCCGCGTCAACTCGTGAAGCGGTAAACTGGAGAAATTCCAGTCATCTCCTCCGTCTTTATATCTCATTGCTTTTAGATTCCAGTGTGGACAACACTGCACTTTCTTTTACAGAATGGTCGCCTATGTGAAAGTCTATTGTAAATCAAGACTGGGTAAAAAATCCCCATTGATTTCTTTGTACGTCGTATTGTACCATTTTCCACCTATTATTTTGTACTACTTTGATTTTGCTATTGTAAGACATTTGAACAATCTCCATTGTGATTGTAATTTCACTAAAATGGTTTTATGTCATGGTATTTAGATTTATTAATCGAATTTATGGTTTCTGTGGATTTCATGATTATAATAGTTTCTTAAAGACATTTGAAGGATCTCAGTTGTGATTTGTAATTTCATTAAAAATGGTTTTATGTCATGGTCTTTAGATTTATTAATCGGGTTTATGGTTTCTATGGATTTCATGATTATAATAGTTTCTTAATTAGTATATTATGTGTTAAGCATACAAGACAAATTTATTTGTGTCGGCACTAATGGTGCAGTGCTGCTTGACTGGTGGGGACGAAGTTTTCCGGAGATTGTAGGCGATATATTCTATGCCCGGTCCTTTTCATACTGACACGACGTCCGCTCAATTGTTACCATCGACGTGGACACTACTAGATTATTCTGGGGTGTCCATGTTGCATGGTAGTCAATGTTCAGATATTGTGTAGAGAAGAGGACTGAGTATCAGGCCTGTCAGTTGGCTGATAATCATATCAACACTACGTTGTTCGGATTCCACGTAAAGCTCTAGGTCCCTTAGTTGCCCTGGCTCTTTCTGAGGAATAGTCGACATTAGTTAGTAACAAAGACTACACTAGTTCATCTACACTCATTACACTCATTCGCCCATATCTTGACGATCGGCGTCTTATGAATGAATAATTAATAATTGCAGTATAAATACACTCACCCATCCACCCGCACACGTACGTATATCGGTTTACCACGGTCAATTTATTAATAATTGTACACTTAGTTTCAATATTGTCAAAGATTTGTGTTGTGTGCCGTTCACTTGTATTATATGATTTAAATGTCTACAAATATTGTATCTGTAGGATCTATATAAGGCTGAAATATTAGAGTTTGAATAATCTCGGAGTTCAGAAGGTTTGAATATTCATCTGTTTACATTTTAGTTTTAAGGGGATACTGGAGTGTCGGCCATCTTGAAACTATTGTCATTAAGACAGGTGATGGATATTTCATGTATTTTCTTGTTTTTTAAATAATAGGGCCTATTACTATTACAACAGAACAATACGATCTAAGATGAACTTGTTAAGTTTATCTCCACGAATATTTTTATTTGAGAGCAAAACGTTCAAGTACGGTACAATTTTGATGTGTGAAATCTAGCTTCGATATAGTTTTTCTGACCTGGGATTAAAATTTTTGTCGGTTTTGAATGTGAATGAAATTTTAGGATGAGCCTAATCACCTAGCCAAAACGATAGGTTCGTCTAAAAAATTAAAAAAAAGATAACCGTGCCGAGTTATTTACCTTAATTGACAATATACATTACATTAGCACGTTATAATATGTCACATCAAGTACATATTCATAAACTAAAATGAACGTCTTAAGCATAATAAAATAAAGCTCTTATAGCCAATTACTGATAAAAACGAAAAAAATATAAAACAATTATCTTACATTCAAGAATCCACCAGCTAAAAATTACTTGTCGCTTTATTAGTCCCCTTCTATAAAAAATGTTTTTACTGTGATAGCCTTTACTTCAACATTTCCAGTGAACTAACTCCAACGTGAGATGGACGGGATTTTGTCATACATAACCAATTCCTAATAAAAAAGTAGTTTTTCGTAAAAACGCTATAAAATGAAATTGAATCGTTAGACTGCAGCAATTTTGAAGAAGGTAACGTGAATTTGAATGGTTTGAGAATTTTGTCAGACGAAGCTGATTGTTTCAAAAATGTAAGTTGATTGGAATATGTAATTTAGAAGAACGAAACACATCTTTACATGACTGTGATCTGTGCATTGAAAAAACAATTCTAACTCTCTTTTTTGGAGTCTGAACAAATACATTGTCCTCTGGCTCTCACCGCCCTAAACGGGCACTGCGTAAACCAAATGGGGGTACAGCAGGCCATAATAGGCGGCAAGCAATTTACTATAACTGAATAAGTCTCCACACTGAAATATAATCTGTTGGGAATGGACAGAATAACGTTAAACAAGGAGATTTGTTTCTCCTTAAAAAAATCTGTGAATCCAGTTTTGATATCGTAGGGAACGTAGCCTACTGAAGTCAATGTTCCTACACCGGTGGCGCAGTGCTGTAAGTTACTTGGGGGGGGGGGGGGGATTATAAAAAAGTAAAAATAAATAATTTTTGTCAGCACGTGTTTCTGGCTTTCCAGAAATAAGCCTGAACGATCTGGTAATGAGTGAATGAAAACCTTGACATACATGTATATTGATAGTACATCTGGCACTAATTTCGCAGTTGTAAGCTACTTGGTGACAATGTTTGGGAGATTGTAGGCGATAGGTTCCATCCTCGGTCCTCTTAATACGGACACGGCGTCCGCTCAATGGTTGCCATCGACGTGTACACTACTAGAGAAGTCTGGGGTGTTCATGTTGGATGGTAGTCAAGTTTCAGATGTTGTGTAGGGAAGATAACTGAGTGTCAGACTTGTCAGTTAGCTGAAAATTAGACCAAACTACGTGGTTCGGATTCCACGTAAAAAATGTAGGCCCTATGGTTGCCCTGGCTATTGGCAGAAAGGATTATTAATAAATAGTCCTTTCTGAGCTAAGTTGAACTCAGATAGTAACAATGACTACACTCGTTCATCTTCACTCATCATACTCATTCGAAATCCACATTTGCCCAAATCTTGACGATCCTTAATAATAAATAAAATAATAAAAAAAAATAAAAAAAAAATACAACGGTTGTAACGGACATTGCTGGAATAATCTTTGTATGTAGAGCGTTTTTCACGCGAAAATCGTCACCACATGTTCCACTCGCCAGCAGCCCATGACCGCTGTAGAACAGCTGATTTCCGTTGTCGCTCAGCTGACCGGTAAGGCGAGGCGCCTCACTTTCCCTTCACGCCAACAACGCCAGTAGGCAAGTAGGGCTGTCTGTGACCGCTCTGGCTGCCAACTCAGGGAAGATGCATTTTTTTCTTTGTTTCGTATTTATTTGTGAAACATAACGAATAAGATTTTATTTGTAAGATTTGCACCTCAAGGAACCAACATTCCGAGAATGATGTTGTAGTCTATGGGATTCACTTTTGTTTTGTGTGTATGACTTCAAGATCCCGCTGTTTGGGAAAATGTTTCTATTGGTGATGTTTTGTTATTGCGAAGAAGCAATGTTACGTTATCCGTGACTAACTTTTCTTAGTCAAAAATCTGTGTGATATATTTTCTTTGATACGAAGGCCTAGCTAATATATTATGTATATTAGACAGTATTTTCACGCTGTGGTGTAAGGAGCGACCTACTACTACCTTCTTATTCTAGGGGTATTTCCGGAAAAAATTGGCACAAAGCAAGCAATTTAATGTTTCATAAGGTTGGACTTAACTTTAGGATGTAACGTATCACACTTTGTTAAAAAAATAAAAATAAATAAATAAAATAAAAACATATTGGAAGTTAATAGCCCATATTTAAATGGTTAGTTATGTAAAATATATAATATTTTATAAGGACATAAATAGATTTATCTTTTATGTAAGTGAGAGTTGTTAAATTTTGTGTCTCAATTTATTAACTGTTTTGTGGCCTATCGTGGAGCGCTAGTGTAGTCCCGTGTAAATGTAATACAGTTTAAACCAGCTGTAGTAACAGACCTCACTAACTAACCAAATTACTGGCACAAATATTCCTATACATGAGATATCGACTTGTAAGTAGTAATAACAATACTGTAAAATCAAGGATACTAATGTTGACCTACCACTAAACATCAAATTATTTCTAGTTTATCTGGGATTGACTGATATAATCTCACATGTTAGAAGGTAGTTACTGTCAGTCACTTAATTTATAGTCAATAAATATCATGTTAAATATATCTGATAAAAAAATCGAATTTGAAATACTTTCGTTAACATACCATCACAATTATCTGTATGAAAAGATTTAATTAAAGATCATTCGATTATATCAGTTAAATTCAGGCTGCTGGATTTGTTTATTTACTGCGTAATTAATTATAGATTGTTCAATCGATAGATCTATTCGATTAAACACTCGGTCACGTTTCACATCGCGATGATCCGATATCCGCTTCAGTACTTAAAACACAAAAACTGCGACAATAACAATGACTTTTGTAGTTAATTTTAGTCTGTGATAGGTCTTGTCACAGATCAAACTTTTTTCTTCAATAATTGGCTACATTACATTTTTTTAAATCTCATCTCATTTTAGTACAGTAATTAAAATTGAAGAGGATTCAGTATGAAAACACACTTGTATTTTATCGACATTCAAAACGTCGTCGTTAAGATTGATTTTTATTTTTTTATTTATTCATAAGACGCCGATCGTCAAGATATGGGCGAATATGGATTTCGAATGAATGTGATGAGTGTATATGAGCGAATGAGTCATTGTTACAAACTAAGGCCGACTATTCCTTAGAAAGTGTCATTAATTAATAGCCCAATGACAAATGAACAGCCGGTGGTTATCAGCTGATCCTTCTCAAAATGTATTGACTCTGATTGGAATCGAACTGAGAACCTTTAGCACATGAGGCTGGGATTGAACCAACTACGCTACCGACCAATTAGATTGATTGATAAAACCAGTTAGAGATATTTTATTTTTTCATATGGTTCAATACAATAAAAGGCTGCTTAATCTGCTCGCCTTAATTTCGCACCACACCCAGCAGGTACGTGAGTCATCAGCAACAAGGTGTAATTGTTGGCAAAATAAAAAATTATTCTATTCTATATTTGAGGTTTTGAAAGCCTTCAAACTTGTTCTATATTGAACAAGTTTGAAAGCCCTACCTTATTACTCTTTCGCGTTTGCCTCGAATCATTAATAATCCTTATAATGTCTTGACCCACAGTATTGACCCACCCGCCCACCCATACACGTACCATGATATTGACCCACTCGCCCACCCATACACGTACCATGATATTGACCCACTCGCCCACCCATACACGTACCATGATATTGACCCACTCGCCCACCCATACACGTACCATGATATTGACCCACTCGCCCACCCATACACGTACCATGATATTGACCCACTCGCCCACCCATACACGTACCGTGATATTGACCCACTCGCCCACCCATACACGTACCGTTATATTGACCCACCCGCCTACCTATACACGTACCGTGATATTGACCCACCCGCCCACCCATACACGTACCATTATATTGACCCACTCGCCCACCCATACACGTACCATGATATTGACCCACTCGCCCACCCATACACGTACCGTGATATTGACCCACTCGCCCACCCATACACGTACCGTGATATTGACCCACCCGCCTACCTATACACGTACCGTGATATTGACCCACCCGCCCACCCATACACGTACCATGATATTGACCCACTCGCCCACCCATACACGTACCATGGTATTGACCCACCCGCTTACCCATACACGTACCGTGTTATTGACCCACCCGCCTACCTATACACGTACCATGGTATTGACCCACCGGCCCACCCATACACGTACCATGATATTGACCCACTCGCCCACCCATACACGTACCGTGATATTGACCCACCCGCCCACCCATACACGTACCATGATATTGACCCACTCGCCCACCTATACACGTACCGTGGTATTGACCCACCCGCCCACCTACACACGTACCGTGATATTTAACTTATATAATTTAACTATAAACTTCTAATTTAATGATAGGCAGACATATTGGGAAATAAAGTTGCACTCGGTTGCAAAATAAAGCTTTCTACAGCCATACATAAAAAGCCAAACATTTCAGCCAATAAAATGAAGAATCCAAGAAAATTTAAAGAATATTAAAAGTAAATTAGATAATTTTTCTAAACTTACAGTTCATGTTTTGGCAGAAACGCAAAAAGTATAATGGTCAGCAGCAAGCATAGCGTACCAAGAAATCAAGTGGAAGGCTACGTACAAAGCGTACAAAGCAGCGTGTATGGCTGTAAAAAGCTGCATTTCGCAACAAAGTCCCACTTTATGTTCAATATACCAGCCAATCATTATGGCGTTATGTTCAATATACCACTGTACGTGTATTGGCGAGCGGTTGGGTCATTACCACTGTACGTGTATGGGCGGAAGGGTCAATACCACTGTACGTGTATGGGTGGGCAGGTGGGTCAATACCACTGTACTTTTATGGGCCTGTGGTATTATTGACCAGTTCAATTCGACCTATGAGCAGCTCCCAACCGGTCTTGTCTTACGCCAACGGTGGGGGTAGAACAGAGGGCTCCTGTGACCCCCCCCCCGCACACAATCTTTAGGCTTGAACTGGACGGTATTATAGTATGAGCTATAGAAAAAAACTGACTATTCAAGGCTATGTGTTTATCCGGCCGATATGTTTATCTGGTGGTTCAGTTCAAAGTGTACATTTGAACCCACACACTTACAGTGTTATTAAGAGTCCGCTTTAATGGCTATCGAAAGTGTCACGGTTAGGTTAGCTACTTGGGGCACAAAGTGTTTAATAGATTGTAGTCGATAACTTCTATGCTCGGACCTCTTAATACTAATGTGGCGTCCGCTTAACGGTAGCTATCAGTGTGGACACTACTAGAGAAGTTTCGAGAGTCCATGTTGAGTTGTAATCAGGGTCCGGATGTTATCAGCTGGAAATCAGACTAATATTACGTGGTCAAATTCGTAGTAAAGCTGCATGTGGTATAGGGGATCGTAAAGCTTAAATATCGAAACTAGATTCACACATCAAAATATTACTTGAACGTTTTGCTCTCAAATTTAAATATTCGTGGAGATAAACTTAACAAGTTCATCTCAGATCGTATTGTTCTGTTGTAATAGTAATAGGCCCTATTATTTAAAAAAACATGAAAATACATTAAATATCCATCACCTGTCTTATGGAGAATAGTTTCAAGATGGCCGACACTCCAGTATCCCCTTAAAACTAAAATGTAAACAGATGAATATTCAAACCTTCTGAACTCCGAGATTATTCAAACTCTAATATTTCAGCCTTATATAGATCCTACAGATACAATATTTGTAGACAATTAAATCATATAATACAAGTGAACGTCACACAACACAAATCTTTAACAAAATTGAAACTAAGTGTACAATACACCTTGATTGCCCTGACTATTGGGACCTTAGTACGACTAGACGCGTTTATCTACACTACTCATCACACCATTTACCCCTTAAGGTCGTACAGAAAGTTTTAGTGTACAGATGAAGTAACATTTACGAACAGTCGTTAATAACAGAAAACCAAAGGCAACCTTTCATTATTGTTACCAGACATAATTGTTCTATATATGTCTGTGTCTTTGGTTTCATATACATATTACTGGGATCCATTTTGGGTTCAGTGGACCACACTCCATGCAAATGTGACGTCTTCTGTGGGACCGTCATAACATCGAACGGACTAAATTGGCTAGTTTCTTTTTAGGACAGGAACAAAGAATGCTGTGAGATTTTTAACATAGTTGTCAATTAAATTCTTGTTTGCTTTCACCGCGTGTTTATAACATATCTCCCAACTAATTACATAAGTATTGCGCGTGTTCTGTGTTGTTTCAAGAGGCCTGTTTTCCCAAGAACCGGACTGTACACATTGTTGTGGGTGTGGAAACTGGGCAGATGGAATTCTTTGATCTGCTAATAAAATTGATGGTGTTTAATGTGCCGGTCACGACCGGTATTGTTTGCATACTAATTAGTTTTTAGTAATACGATTTTATTGAACCGATTTGTTACGAAATTAATTGATACAATTGATTTTATTACGGCGGAACAGTTTTAGATTTTTGTCTAATCCAGTTTGTTTTTGAGAACATCGTTATTTGTATGGCTTTTTATTGTTGGAGTTGTTTAATGTTATTGAAATATTTTAAAAAAATACTATTGGTACTATTGGAATAGTTGTTAAAATTATGCAATATAATAATTGTCTTAACTAATTCCATATTAAATGGTCTGTATTATTTATCAGTGCAGTTAGTGAATAAATGATTTTAATTAAAACTAACTTTGGTTCTGAAAGAAGTTATAATACAGTTTCTTTCAAATATCCGTCACCTAAGGTGAATTGCTGACTAATTTAATGAAGCCTATGATAAGATACTGTTAAGCTGAAGTGATTAAATTGCTTAGTTAAATGAAATACTATGTATGCGTCTATCTTCCTAATGCAAATGGCGAATTACAAACTTCTCGTTGACCAAAATGCAGTAATCTATAGGTAGCTTTTAAAGCGTTTCTAGTCCTGTTTTAAGTCACTGCGTATAAACTTTCTAAAAAATTAATTTTGGAAAGTCAACCTAGAACTTTGGTATGATTTCCATTGGTCAATTTTCGTCAAAAAATTGTTCAATTGAGAAATGTTGAATAAAAATTCCATTTTCACTCAAAATGTAATTTAACATACATTTCATTATTAGTTTTGAAAACTTATAATTATTTATATTGAAAAGGATATTGGTTGTGACAGTTTTTTAGCATTTGGTCCAATATTAATGAAATTGTCTCAATATTTACAAGGTTGGGTAAGATTTATAAATTTTTGTATTATTAAAAAAATCCTTTTTATTTTACTTTAGATAACGTTATTAAATTAGATAGTTTTGTTGTAAAGATCAAGTCCAACGAATTTTGGACAGTTGATCATCGTGAGGTTTTCGAATTGTTTAAAATTCTATGTGAAAATCTTCCTACCTAGGTCCCTCTTTTTTCACTCATATTATTATTATTATTGTTTTTGCCAATTATATAAATATAATTCTAATTTGTTTGGGTTTTTGTCAATCGCTACCATTATCGTTAAAGTGATAGTAGCACGCTTACACAGTTTGTACAAGTATACAGGGCGAGGACATAAAGTGTTGCAATAGCTATCTCTTGAACTGTTTGAGATACAAAAAAACATTTAATTTAGCAAATCTCCTAAAATTTTGAAGAATGTTGTTAAGTGAAAATATGTATTTTGTATAATGTTATCGTAAAGTGCAGTAAATTTTGAGAAACATTTAATTGGAACTAAACCACCAAAACCATTAGCAAATATTTATAGCACATTAAGTATCCGAATATTATTAACAGACTATAAGGTCAGAACCGGTAGCTAAACTTACCAAAATATTGTATTTCAACGATTAGCTAATATAATATTTGCTTATTTAATATGCTTGACTAATGGCTTTCGAGGTATAATTGTAATGTAAAAGTTTCTCAAAATTAACTGTAGTTAAAGATCATTTTTTATGACCACTTAAATTTTTAACGAAATTTAGTACATCTGAAAATTATGGAATTACCAAAATAAACTTATTAAAAATTAGGGAAAATTGTTCTATATATGTCTGTGTCTTTGGTTTCATATACATATTACTGGGATCCATTTTGGGTTCAGTGGACCACACTCCATGCAAATGTGACGTCTTCTGTGGGACCGTCATAACATCGAACGGACTAAATTGGCTAGTTGCTTTTTAGGACAGGAACAAAGAATGCTGTGAGATTTTTAACATAGTTGTCAATTAAATTCTTGTTTGCTTTCACCGCGTGTTTATAACATATCTCCCAACTAATTACATAAGTATTGCGCGTGTTCTGTGTTGTTTCAAGAGGCCTGTTTTCCCAAGAACCGGACTGTACACATTGTTGTGGGTGTGGAAACTGGGCAGATGGAATTCTTTGATCTGCTAATAAAATTGATGGTGTTTAATGTGCCGGTCACGACTGGTATTGTTTGCATACTAATTAGTTTTTAGTAATACGATTTTAATGAACCGATTTGTTACGAAATTAATTGATACAATTGATTTTATTACGGCGGAACAGTTTTAGATTTTTGTCTAATCCAGTTTGTTTTTGAGAACATCGTTATTTGTATGGCTTTTTATTGTTGGAGTTGTTTAATGTTATTGACATATTAAAAAAAAATACTATTGGTACTATTGGAATAGTTGTTAAAATTATGCAATATAATAATTGTCTTAACTAATTCCATATTAAATGGTCTGTATTATTTATCAGTGCAGTTAGTGAATAAATGATTTTAATTAAAACTAACTTTGGTTCTGAAAGAAGTTATAATACAGTTTCTTTCAAATATCCGTCACCTAAGGTGAATTGCTGACTAATTTAATGAAGCCTATGATAAGATACTGTTAAGCTGAAGTGATTAAATTGCTTAGTTAAATGAAATACTATGTATGCGTCTATCTTCCTAATGCAAATGGCGAATTACAAACTTCTCGTTGACCAAAATGCAGTAATCTATAGGTAGCTTTTAAAGCGTTTCTAGTCCTGTTTTAAGTCACTGTGTATAAACTTTCTAAAAAAATAATTTTGGAAAATCAACCTAGAACTTTGATATGATTTCCATTGGTCAGTTTTCGTCAAAAAATTGTTCAATTGGGAAATGTTGAATAAAAATTCCATTTTCACTCAAAATGTAATTTAACATACATTTCATTATTAGTTTTGAAAACTTATAATTATTTATATTGAAAAGGATATTGGTTGTGACAGTTTTTTAGCATTTGGTCCAATATTAATGAAATTGTCTCAATATTTACAAGGTTGGGTAAGATTTATAAATTTTTGTATTATTAAAAAAATCCTTTTTATTTTACTTTAGATAATGTTATTAAATTAGATAGTTTTGTTGTAAAGTTATAAATTTAATTTTTTTTATTTAGTCGTCACCGTTGTTCATTAATTTATTTCTAGAGATATAGGCCTCTGTTAGAAATGGGCGTTTAAGGGCTTTATTTCCCAATAAATAAGCATTGTGTCCATTAAAGGAACAGGGTCGTCACCCTTGTATATACGCACAAAGCGTTATCCTCACGTACGAGTGCAACCCCACCGCCCCGTAGTAGTAACGCAGCTGGACGTCTTGAAATGGCGATAAGTTTAATGTAGGGGAGAGGGAGGGGGGTTGAGGCGGCTCAAAATGTACAGTGAGGGCCACGAAAAATATTGTCGCTTTTGGCAGTTGTCAAAACTGCCATAACTGTAACAACAACTGGGTACATAATACTGAACAGTATGTAAAATGAGCAAATCTTATTAAAACTTGATTACAGTGTTTAAATTGTTTTAATCAATTCATTATTAAATGGTCTGCATTCTTTATCAGAGCTGGTAATGAATAAGTGGATTAGCTTTAGTTGTCAAAGAAATTATTGGACATCATAATTAAAATCTGCGTTACCTGAGACAAATTAATTGTTGACTAGTTTAATTGTGTTAGGCCTAAATAAATTTATTTAAGCCACCAATTTATTTATTAAAGCTTAAATTGTTAAATTAATTAAATATATATCAAGCTTTAAAGTTAGCTACCAAACTAATAAACTATTAAAACAACAGACAATTAACGCTATCAAAATAAAATAAAGTCTACAGTACCAAGTACTTGTGGTGATCTCCCGTCACATATAAATCCAACTTTCGTAACCATACAACACCTGCTTCTCTGATTAAATGAAGACCAGCCACCCCCCCTCCCCTGAAAAGAACGCGATTGGCATTCATTAGCTATGTGATCCATAATTTGATCTTAGTTTCTGTAATCACACGACTGATAATTTTCCATTCCTCATTTATATTTTCAGTAGTTGCATCTTCCTACCTCGTGTGAAAGTGACTTCATGTAGTTAATTACTTACGAGGATATTGTTCGCGATCGCAGCCGTGTCCCCTGGCTGAGGACTGTTGTTACGTGTGTTATGTCCCAGCTATGCTAGCTGCCAACCAAATTAATTAAATGACACGCTATGCGTGCATCTTTTATCGCAAGGCCAACTAATGTATCACTAATGAACAACGTTGATAAGACTTTAACGATCTGTTCAGGAACCGTGGCCATACATTTCTTATTTTTGCATAAACCTTCTCGAAAAGTGTTTATTTTTAATTTTAACCTGAATTTTTAATAGTTGTTTGCGTGAAATGTTCTCCTAAAGATAATTCATTTTTGACAAATAATGTATAGAAATAACATTAAAACTCAAAATGTAAAGTAACATTGACTTTTTGATTTGTTTTAAACTTAAATAAATACAATTTTTAAAACTATATTGTTTGTATGTTATGACTTTTTTTACCATTTGGTCCTGTGTTGACGAAATCATCTCAAGGTTTATGTATTTATCCAAGATTTATAACAAAAACTATTTTTGTGTAGTTAAAAAAAATAACGTAATTTTTTATTTTAGTTTAGATGATATAATTAATTTAGATAGTTTTGTTAGAAACTGAAACTTAAGTTCTAAAAATCATCAAAATTGTTCAGTTATTTATTTCTTGAGATATAGGTATATGTTAGCAATGGGCATTTAAAGGCTCCATTTCAATGAATAATAGGTTTAAATAAATGACGATTTTGTTCAATAAAGGGTCAAAGTCGTCATCACCTCACGTACGAGTGCAACCCAACCGTCCCATATTCGTAACGCAGTTGGATTTCTTAAGATGGTGAAAAGTATAATGTGGGGGGGGGGGGGGGGTTAAGCCGACTCAAAATGACAATAAGAGCGTGTATTATCACATGATTTCCAGCCATGAAAAATTGTCACTTTTAGTCAGTTCCAAAACTTCCATGATTGTGACATCGACCGGACACAATACATTAGTAAAATAGGCCAACTCCGATAAAAACTTGTATGGAGTGTTTTATCTGAAAAATAATTGAAAATGCAGCCTTTTAATTTTGAATTTTAAGGATAACTTGAACCCATATAAGACTTGCCTCCCTCAGATTATCATCCTCTTGTGGATCCTTCCCTCACAGGTTTATCATTGCAATAAGCCTCATCACATTATACTAGCATCATTAAGTATATTTTAATTAATTAATAATTTTGTCAGTATTGATCTCGTGGTGCATTTTATGAACAAGGAAGCCACATTGAACTATTTATTACAGCTAAATTTGTGACGGGCTCAACCCGTCTAACCGACATACATCTTTAAGTGCTCAACCACCCACACACCAGTCATATCTCAACAAGATAAAGCACCCAAACACTCAATGTACGTCTTGATGGATCCACCCACATACCCGACGTACATCTGAACAGGTTCATCCACTCGCCCAAATTACGTAATCATATGCTTAACCGCCCACTAATATGCGTCCTGATAAACATACTCGTCCACTAAACGTATGCCTTGATATGACAAATACCAAATGCTCAGTGTGTGGCACAATCTTTCGGCTTTATTCGGTCGTAGCCATAAGAAAAAAGACGTGTCTTATAATGTTCACTATCACGTTAAGGTGGAAGACGACGCTGGGAAGTCAACATCCTATAGTAGTCATACAGCCTTGACGACAGCAAGCTAAAACCATGATGTATAAACTAATAGATCGAGCGCTGTGTGGTAGGACAGCGGTCCGACCACCATCCAGTCAACCCAGGTGCTCTGTCATATGGCGCTATATGCGTTTTGAAAGCTTTTGAAGCATATACGAGTATGTTTTGGGCCAATTAAGTCCTAGGTTTAGTATGCATTTAATTTTAAACGTAATGAGATCATTCGCAGAATAAATCGTTCCAAAAGGGAACTAAACAAAGCAACTTACACGAACTATTAGTACCTTTATTCAAACAAATATGTAACACATTAATGAACATGTGAAAAATACACCCTATATATATGTACAGGGCGTCCCTGAACTCTCTGAGCATATTTTTAGATATTGATTGTGGGTCAAAAACAATACATAATATCATATTTAAAAATTCCAAATCACCTCCGTTACCCGTACAGCCGCCATTTTGTATTCTTACAAATTATTTTTAAAACTATTTGACCTAGGTATAGAGTTAACATTCGATATACACATTACCAAAACCATTTTCTTACTGAAATAAAAAAATCAAAACCTCTTTTCATTATTTTCAAAATGGCGGCACTTTGAAATATTTGATTCTTAATAACTTTTGAAAGGTAAGGAATACAAAAAAATTACAAGAATACCTTTTTTGCATATTTTATTTGAAATTCAAAATGTAACGTTGTATGAAATCGACGACAAACAACTGAGATTTGAGTATTTTTGTATTTAATTATTTATGCGTGAATGTGTACAGCCGCGCGAGTCAACTACAACAATACATCAGAGATCTATTCTGATTACTTTTATCCAGAACGCTACAGTAAAGTTATTTGTGACGTTATTGTAATGAAATTGTCCTTAGCAGGCAAAGGGGGAAAATTGCAGGTGATTTTTGTTATTACATTAAAAATTAATTTTAACCTGATGTAGTGCCCTAAAAACTAGAAATTTTGTAAAATTTATTTGTGATGCAAAGCAATTGTAGACATAAAACAAGGAAAATTAAAAAAACATTAATTGTAAATTGAAACTTTAATAAAATTTATGTTCACATTACAAACAATGCTCAAAATTTCGTCCTCTTATTTGATTGCAAAGGAAAAAAAACGATTGGCACGCAATAAACTATTTTTTCTTGAATAATTCCAATACCTTCAAAAATTCTACCAACCTAGAATTTACAAATATTCTAGTTTTGAGGGCACTACTTAAGGTTACAATTAATTCTTAATTTAATAACAACGAAAATCATCCGCAACTTCTTTCCGGTTGCCTGCTAGGGGCATTTTCAGTACAATGACGTCAAAAATAATTTTACTGTAGTGTTTTAGATAAAAGTAATCAGAATAGATCGCTGATGTATTGTGTTGTGGTTGACTCGCGCGGCATGGCACCATGGCTGTACACATTCACACGTAAATGATTAAATACAAAAATACTCAAATCTCGGTTGTCTGTCGTCCGATTTCTTACAACGTTACATTTTTGGATTGCAAATAAAATTTGCAAAAAAGGTATTTTTATGACACTTATTAATACAATGCTTGCCACATAAAGAGGGCCGTGACCGAAGGGTTGAAGTTGGCTCTCTTTGTAGCAATAACCCATCGTTTTTTCAGGGTTTCATCTTTTGGATATCTGGAAAATCGTAAATATTGGAACTATGCATGTACGGTATTTGTTTGTTTTATGTCATGGCTTGAATAAGAAAATTGATTGTTCAATGCAGTTTCATGTGTAATTCACCATTGATCACTATTTAAACACGAAAAAGTATGTTATACACAATTTATAAATAGATTACTACATAGTAATACAATAAATATTCCCTTTAATTCAAAGCAATGTTAAACTTATGTTGAAAAACTTATTTCTACTCTGTTCCATACTGAGTACTGTAGACACTACTTCAACGTTGTATATCTACCTGTAAACGGATCTGATTGCCTTTCCATCTTCTATATGTGCAATTATAAGCAGAAAATACATCAGACATGGACTTCTGTTTCAAATCAGTGCCGGACCGCGTGTCGCATCGTTCCCAGCGTTCAGCGAGCAATCCAGTTGTTTATACATCGACGGCTAAAACATACTGTTCTATTTAAACTGTACGTTTCGTGTTTATTATTATAATGAGTTATAATGAACACTGTGTGATATCTAAATACCCAGTCTAGTGGACCACAAGTTGATATTATGAGTTTTATAATTTAAAACCACTAAAGTTTCATGTATTTCACTTTTAAGAAATAACAAAAATAATATTTTTTACGAAAGTACAGTTTGGTGTTCTAGAAGAATTTTTCTCCTATCAAATGACACTTAAAGTGTTACGATACGATAATTATTACGGACCGAATCCTTGAAAAAAGAAAATCATGTGTTTAGCGTTTTTCGCGAAGCGAAACAATCCCCTTAAATTGAGATTTTAATCTTTAGACCGAAACTAACAGGTTTTCTATTCTATTCAGCGAGCGTTGAGAGTGAAGCTCTAGCTACTGCTGTTGTGACGAGGCGATAGGCCGATTCACAGGTGTTCGCAAGTTGCTGTAGTGATGAACTGTCCTGTCCACCTGAGGCTGACCGACCAACTGCCGACTGGGGATGGCAATGAATCAGTCTTGTTGTAAATCAAGGGCCCACGTGTACATAGTCTTTTTATTGGCCGGCGTCCTTGTGATAGCGACTGTCTAGGCGGAGCCTCATTTCAACTCCCGCCGAACAGCATATAGAAGATGTTTTTACTTGTATGTACTCCAAGTTAACAACGATTGTTGTTACAGTGACTGGATGAACCCGGTAGAGGCGGCTGGCCAGCAGAGGATTGCCCGTTACAAGGAAGAGCGCCGGCGACAGTCCAAGCGGAGCCTCACTCTCAACTCTCGCCGAACAGCATATAGAATTTATTTCAAGTTAACATTTATTGTTGTTACAGTGACTGGATGGACCCGGTAGACGCGGCTCGCCAACAGAGGATTGCCCGTTACAAGGAGGAGCGCCGGCGACAGTTGGCGGCGCAGTATGGCCGCCCCCAGGATACCGCCTCCGGCTCGTCCAGTGGAGGCGGTACAAATGTCACGATCCGCTCTACACGAGCCTCCCGCCTACGGTCTGCCGCCGCCTCTACAAACACTAACGGTGAGTCGGTGTAAACATAATTGTAGTTCTAAGGGCATTTGTTAGATTATTGAGTCGTAGGCCGTGGAAGTAATATGAAGGAACGCGTGTTCTATAGGAACAGAGAAAAAAGAAACAGAGGTTAGAACTAGAATCTACAGTTTCCGGTGACAACCGCGTCAAGGTACTATCTACAATATTTACAAGATGACCAGACGTTTCGCCCATACTGTGATGTGGCATCCTCAGTGGTTCCTCTGAGTCTACAATTGTAAATATTGTAGATAGTACCTTGACGCGGTTGTCACCGGAAACTGTAGATTCTAGTTATGACACCGGCCGCTTAAGCCTAAGTTCTAAGAGAAACAGAGGTTGCCCCCTTATGGCAGCAGCGAACGCCACAGTAGCAGTTACCAGTAATGCACACTCTATGTACTGTGTAATTATTATGTTTATCCTTCAGAATTTAGAGGGCAGTAAGGGGAAGAATTAACAACGGTGCTGGTCCTGCCATCCTCGCGGTCAATTGGAGAACTAACTACTTGACACCCCAAGTTTCTCTAACTCATCACCTCTTCAGTGCAATATTGGATGTGACCTCTGTTTCTTTCTTCTCTATCGCTATTGGCTACCGTGACTGAGATCGTACTGAACCGAAAACATGGAACACGTCATTATCATTTTTGGGTGCGGAAGGAAAGGCGTTGTTTTGTGATCGACTTGCGAACCCCGTGTTCCCGTAAAAAGACTCCATTGATAGGAGGTCTGCTGATCTGAAGAGCATAACTTGTTAAATATATGAAAAATATAAATATAGCTTTTTTCTTAAATTAAAAACGTATTCGTCTGCGGGAATTCCAAATATTGTACACCTTAAATATTTTACTTGAGGGAGGATAAGATTGGTCGATCATCTTTGATATCTCCTCAATAAAACTATTCGGCCGATAATTTTAGTATATTCCTGAAACAAATCTGTTTTATTTATCATTTTGTTGGTGTTGCAGTAGAGAATGTTGATACTTAATGTATTTTAATTATTTATTTTAATGTTTTTGACAGACGTACTTAAAATTGTTTAAATTATAAACATTACTTGAATACAACAGCAAATTATAAAAACCAACAGTTAAAATAGTTGAAATCAGCTAATGAACAAACGATTAAAAGTACTAACAGAAGAGCTATGATTTTGACAGATTTGGGTAAATTTAACATTGTTCTAAAGAAGAATAGGTTTCTTCTGACCTGACACCAAACATTCTGTAAATGATGTAATAGTTAACCTTTTGTTTGCTGGAAGAACAGAGACTTGTTTTTGTGAGTTTCTTTAACCCAAGATCTATGTAATTTCAAGGCATGTACTTGATTTACAAATTTAAACTTGAATTTAGAATATATTTTTACCAAACGTACATATTCATTGAACTTGAAAACATATGTTGTGTTAAAATTGTATCAGTTGTGTAACAGAATGTTGTACATCCAACATAAACATCTAAAAGTACTTTAAACTAAATAAACGTTTGTTTAGCTCCTAGTTGGATTATTGTTAGAGACTGTATTATCATCAGTTAATTTTTGAATAGTTAACTTTTTTTATAAGAAATTGTTAATAGTAGACTATTAATGTTTTTATGCCTCCATTCTCGTCTTATTTTTATTGAAACTTATAACTCGATTGAAGTTGGGCCACACATCGATCCCCCAGTAATTGTATCACTGTGTGTTTCAGAAGGGACCAAAGGTGCAGGAACCCCAAGAGCCGTCAATGGGGACCGGAAAGACCTGAACGGTCGACTCGGCTCTGAGACCCCAAAGGAGGTAAGTGTCAGCTTACAGGTTGGTTAATTAAGTTTATTACATAGGAACAGCCTCGTTAGAACTGTCACTAGCATACTTCTGTAGTCATTTTTTATTTAAATATTTTTGTGTCACCTCTTACACCGTTATTGTTTAAGAACAATTTTACGACTGTTACAACAATATTAATTTATTATTCGGACTCCGAATGCCAACTATTGGTCGTACGGATTTGTGAGTGAATGCGGGAACTAAAGTGGCCGTTTCCCAAACTGACAAGCCACTGCAGAAAAGTCAACAGCTCCATTACTATTGTATACATACAATCTTGCCGTCAGCCGGCTAAAACGTGTTGTTCTACCTCCAAGTGTATGGTTCGTGTTACTGTTATAACTTGGACATTGTATGATTATTGAAGGTCCAATCAAGTGGACTATAATAAGTGGTTGTGAGTTTTTTTGAAGTTATACTTCTTTGCGCCCGTTAGACACTTTGGGATGGGATGTTGGTCGAGAAACCGCGTCACGCTGAAAAGTAAGAACAAAATTTTAAGAACTATCGATTAATCGATTGTTAATCGAAGAAATTTAATCGAAGAAATTACTGATAATGATAATATAGGTGTATAATATAATAATGAATTCACGTATAATATATTGAAGATAAATATATTGAATAATATTGAAAAATGTCTTATATTTCATTTATATATCCTGTCTGTGTGCGTGAGTGGGTGTATGAGAATGGCCAAAGAAGTATAACTTCCACCGTGTGGTCCGACGCACACCCAATTTTTTAAATTTAGAATCGTCAAGATTTACATTAAATTGTAATATATATATAACATATAACCGTACAACATTAAAAATAAAATACTGTATGCTAAATTTTCACAAGAATAATTTTATAGTCCACTTAAACAGTTTTTCATCAGTCAAATAACATCCAAAGTGTTACGATACAGTCATTATCGTGGACCGACTCCAATTGATAACTCGAATCCAATTAAATTTCGTAGGGGTATAGTTAGTATTAATTGTTACAAATTTCCATTCCCAGGTCTGTTTTTTCCTCAATATCACAGAAATTTAGTATGAAAATTGATTTCACACACGCACAACGAAGGGTGCGATCTATTTTATTATACTTCATATATAAATGCTGCGTGTACGAGGGTATTGGACTCTAGGTGTAATATGGTTTCAAGGCAAATAACTGACCTGCATGTTAGTTCTTATGAAACTAATCTAACTTTTCATTGGATCCATGCTCAAATGTTGAAACTACAAATCCGGATTAATACGAAAATCCATGCTATGATTAATCTCTTTTATCTGGGTTTGATAATCTCTTTAGGAAAATGTAATACTTTCCTTTCAAAATAAAGTCTTTCTAGAGAAATGGAGTATTGCTATAACATTATTTTAGTCCTTTTAACAACTGTTTGTTTTAACAAAACTTGGCCAAACGTCGGCTAGTGATAAGACCAGATAAGGCGCGGACAGGCTGGTGCAAGGTGAAGGGAGCCGTCGCTCCTTGTACGGTCCGGCCTTGCCGGTCGTCCAGCCGGGTCTACGCACTGCGCCGCCTACCCATTGACTCACCAACGGGATTGTCACCTACATCCATACACAGGTGAACCGCCTTGACAACGATTGACAGAAAGATAGTTTGATCCAGCAGTAGCAAAGACAGTTTGGGGCGTGATTGTAATTGATGTAAATCTTCGGACATTCAACGTATCACCGTAGTCAGCTAGCCGAAGCCTTATGTGCCTATATTCTTATGTGCTTCGCATCGTAAAAGAAAAACTCCAGTCTACCAGAATCTGAACTGTTGAAAATGTTCAGTTGACAAATCGCAGTAACAGTTGATTTTAAAAGTAAAAACAAAATACAAATTACGTCAGAGCTTGCTGGCGATTTTAAAGTTGAGGAGTGGTCGTCTCAGAAATGATGAATATATTATATAGTTATCAGATTTGCCTTAAAAGTTGATACCAAGAGTCAAATCAAAATAATGTGCAAGTAAGGTCGACTCAAATTAGTCACTGGATTAAAAAAGGGATGAAAAACTGTCTTTTAAGATTTGTATTTGCGGCATGGATTACACCTTTAGTAACTTCATGAAAATCATGTATACAAAGCTTTGTACCAAGATTGTCAAGTTGCTGGATCTTTAGTAACATAACCAAATACTGAACATTTCTACCAATTAATTTTGTGAAGTGTACATAGCTAACGAGCTTAAAGTCATCTTCATGATCTTGCATTATAATTGCAACATCACAATGAAACTGAATGTTCAAATCAAGTGAAGAAATTTTTAAAACAACAAGTGTTTTCCATTAAAATTATGTTTGTATGTGATTTTGTTGATATTGTAATGTAGAATGTTGATTGTAATCTTAAATATAATTCTTGATGATTTTGAATGGAAAAAAACTCTTTTTATCAACTTATGGTCCACTAGAGTGGACTTTTAATAATCATACAGTGTTCACTCTAACTCATTATTATAATAAACACAAACTGTACAAATGAAATAGAATAGAGTGATGGTAAAAGTGCATTGCTACTATGGGGCTGTCGACTTTCCAGTGGTGACTTGGCAGTTTAAGACTTTAAAAATTCTAGATCTAAAAACCACTTTGTAAATAAACATGTGTTGTGAAACGGTTAAAATTGAAATCCATGCCCCAAAGTTTTATGGGAGTTACCCAAAAAACTAACCATAAAAGCAAATATTTAAGGGTTATTTATTTATTTATCATTCTGTTCTTCAAATATTAACCAAACAAACAGGAAATAAGACCAAAGAATAAATAATACAGACAGTTGCAAAAAATACTAAGAGAGCATTGTCAGAACAAGCCTGAAGTGGTTTTGCCCCTTGTTGTTAACAAAGGTGTCCCTTGTTGAGAGGAAGATCTCCAGCAGCAATGGACCAAGGTCAGGGTTAATGTGTGAGAGATGACCTTGACCTCATCAGCAAGGTCAACTCCTCTGTCCCAGCTGAACTGAGGTTTGAATACTTACTTTGTGTTTTCATAATCTCTTATATAAAACGCAAAGCACTCAGACACTCATCACTAATTCTTAATCCTCCCATCTAGGTAGAGAGCTGAAATTTTGTACACCGTTTCTGTAGGTCTTAAATAGGACAGCTAAAGTATTTTCATCTTGATAAAGTACTCTCAAGGGGTAGAAACCGCCCCTAAAAGATTGTTCCATAAAGGTAACATTGGGTTGATTTTAGTAAATTAATAACAGCTGTTTTTTTGACAAAATAAACATTTTTATTTTGTATGTTTGACACTATCCTATTCATGTATTAAGAGTTTTTAAAACAATCTTTAACTGTTAAACAAAAACAAATTAAATGAATACGTTTGAAATGGACTAAGTAATACCATTGGGTATTTATGCTAATAAATAGGTAGCAACGCGAGTAGTGTGAGTGAGATACTGTAAATAAATTTAATATTGATTTTACGTTATTCAACTATTAACTGTAGTCAAAAGTCACATGCCGAGGCCAAAGGCAGAGGTATATCGAGTGAAGTGAGCTTCGGGGTTGGCACGCAAAGCGTGCAGGGTTGTCCCCTAGTACAAACATAAAAGGAAATGGTAATGCTTCAATTGAGTTTATATATGTTATAAAAGTAAGTTTACAATTTGTGTGCCAATAAAATTCAAAAACAAATGCCAATACGATCAAGGGAGTTATGTGGTGTGGTAGCCTCGTTATTTCATAATAAAAATCAAAGAAAATTAAAATACTCAGAGACAAAATTACACATTGTTATATAGGACTTCTGTTAAAGATAGAAAAGGGTTACTACACAATTAGGTTCCCCTGGAAAAAAGGGCTTTTTTGATAGAGTTAATTTATCAGCTGGGATTTTTAACGTAAAATTGTGCCTAGTCTTATGTGATTGATGAAATCATGAATTGTCAAAATGATATTGATTAGTTTTTACTAATTGCAAAGACATGGTACATTTAAATTTTCTAACTAAAGATATACTACTGGCATTTTATTTATTCAACAACTAAATTGTCGAAACTATAATATTGTTTATTACTTATGAATTTAAATGAATATAATTTTTATTCAATCTATAATTTTGTTCCTAATATCAATTTAATCTTATCCATACATACTCTCTGCTAAATCAACACAAGAAATGTAAACAAAAATAAAATTTGTATTTTTGTCACACTTCCAGGTCTTCTCTACAGCTCATGTTTCAATTAGGTGAACTGAACTTTTTCCCAGTTGAAATATTTTGTATTTTACTCTATTTGTAATGAAAATTTGGTCAACTAATCGAATCAGTCAAAATTATATAAGTAAGTGTACCTTGTGGGTTCTGCTGAAGCTAAAAAATAATTGCCAATATGATCAATGGAGTTAAATTGTGTGTTAGCTCTCTTCCCCATTGATGAAGATTGTTCCCATTTTTATCTGAAAGGTATGGTGTTGATGAAGGACTGGAAGTTTTAGTCCATAGACACACTTTGAACAGTCCAGAGCACTGTAGGGTCTTTACAGAACATTCTAGAATAATGTGAAACATTCAGGAATATTCTCTAATTTTGGCATCAACCTCAGAAATTTCTGATCTTCTTATAGTCAACTATATGAAATGAAATATGCTTTATTTAAGCTCTTACACTTAACCTATATGTAAGAAATTTGTCATAAATACTTTGGAAAACAAAACAAAAATTTAAAATTTGTTTCATCTTATATTTTGAAGTTCATCCTTTCACATTAACTATCGCACAAACTCATATCAATTCCCAGAGCAAAGCCGAGTTCCCCAGCTTAAACAAATCTAGTATAAGAAGTACCTATTTCCCAGAATCTCTATGGTTAAAGCTAAATTCATTTTGTAGATATCAGGTGATGACTCCTATGTTTAATAGATATCTTTTCACTAATTGATAGATTTTTTAAAGTTAAAACCTTACATTTGATGAATTAGTGTTGCTTTTTTATTGGCATTCAAGTTATCATCAAGACTACACTCATCATATTCAATCGTAACACATCAACAATGTCTCAAGCATGTATAGCAATACATCTTAAGAACAATTAACCTTAGTTTAAAAAAAATAAGGTCCAACATTTTCCGATGATCAACGAAATCAATGATTTTAATAAAGGAAGATTAAACATTATTAAATGTGAGAAACGGCAAATATGTGGTATGCAGTTGTCAATTTTTTGTCAGCAACATTATTAAGAGAGGACTGCCTTAGCTAGCTGGAATTAAATGATAAATCCTTAGCTCAACTGGAGAATGTAAACTAATGAGCGGATTAGCCTCTTTATCAGCATCTTGTAATCAGATCATACAATTTTTAGCCCGAAGGATATTGATTATTAATCTATGAAATAATTGGTGGATCCACATAATGATGTGTTGTACAAGTATTGTTCAATGATTTGTTGACCAACCTTTGGATGTCAAATTTTAATTGTGAAAACTGCATTTATTAAGTCATCACAAGCATATATTGTATTTTGATTTTTTATATTTGAAACTTAAACATTTGACGTGTTGAAGATATAAAATTAAAATAAAAAAAATGTTATACTGATTTGTTAAGTGAATCCAATCAAATCTGAAAGGAAAATTGGTTATTAGTGTAGTTGGTTAAATCCCAGCTTCATAAGTTGAAGGTTCTCAGTTCGATCTCAATCAGTCATACCTAATTTTGAAAGGGATCAGCTGATAATCACCAGCTGTTCATTTGTCATTGTGCTACTAATTAATAACACTTTCTAAGGAATAGTCAGCCTTAGTTTGTAACAAAGAATACATTCGCTCATCTACACTCATCACACTCATTCGAAATCCATATTCGCCCATATCTTGACGATCGGCGTCTTATGAATAAATAAATGGATTCTTCTGATTCTAAATTTCAAATTGTCAAAAAAAGCAACCTTTGTTCAACTTACATATTTTGTTCTTAGTAATGAAATTGGTCAAATATCTTAGAAACACACTTTATAAAACAATCATAAATAAATGGAGCAACAAGTTATAGGTTTCAAAATTTCAACCCGAATAAATTAATTGAAATGAAAAATGTTTTTAGTTACGGTCAAAGTTTGACTTATAAGTTCTCTCCAACATATAACCCCATCAATAAAAAAAGAAACGAAGATGTAATAATAAATAGCAATGCTAGTTGTAGTAATTGTGAATAAGCTTACTTTAAATGACGTGGAGAAAATCTGATTGTAATTTAATTTTTAACTACGTAACCTATTAATTTAATTTTTAACCTTAATGTCACAAAATATTTCATAAATTTGTCTACAATAGCAGTCACTTATCTTAAAACTGCAGTTAGATTAGAGTGCATGTAGACAAGGATTCAATCAAGTCCACTTGATTGAACTCCTTTAAAACTTAAGGTGGCTGTTTCCCAAATCACCAAGTCACCGCTGGGAAGTTGACAGCCCTCGTAGACATGCAATTTTACCGCCAGCAGACCAAAACACACTGTTCTATTTCAACTGTACGATTCCTGTGTACAGAGTTACAGTGAACACTGAATGATTATTATCAATGACCCCATATATGGACTAATAAGTTAATATTATGACTTCTTTAGTAAAATCGTCAACCTTGACTTGTAAAGTTTCACATAGTTAATTCTAGACAAAAATTATAAAAATATAAGATCTTTAAAAGGAAACCAAGTTGTGGTCCACTCAAACTGTTCTCTACCTATCAAATGACACTTCAAGTCTTACCATACGATCATTATTACGGGTTGGATCGTTAACATAGAATCCCATGTTTTTGGCGTTTGTTGTGGAGCGTAAATTATTAAAACATAGGTCTTGACACTGTAATTAATATTATAAATAACACTTAATTAAAGTGGTTTTATTTTTTAGTTAATTAATTATTGAACCTAGCAAATTTGTTGATTACCTTTGAACTTTCCTATTGAATCAAAGCTAAGAGATAATTATGAAGTAAAATAAAATATTACTCAATTGTTAAGGACGATGTTTTTACCTTGTTTCATTAACTTTTACTGTTAAAAAGGGAATTAGCTGTTTAATTTTTATTAACATTTATATTAAGACTTTATAAACGTTCATCACAAATTTGTCTGCAGTCTCATTTCACCCAGTAGTGGTAATGATGAAGTCATTACTGTTTAGCAATGTCATTCATTAGTCATTGTTACATTTATTGTGCTTTAATCAGGATTCTCATTATGTCACCATACACAAAGAATCAGTTTATAACTGAATGTTTCTAATTAGTTGATTATAATTAGTGAAGTTTCCAGAAAATTAAAATTCCATCATGCATGGTCTGATACCAGTAATGAAGGTAGCCACATTTTATTTTCAGATAAAAAATTGAAGAAAAATACACTATTTCTACTCTTATATTTGATTTGGCTTAGTTATATTTTGCACATTAGTTAATTATTGATTTTTCACCCCAACGAAAATTAATACAGGAAACCAAATCCTTTTTGCACCTAAAATATCCAGTACACCTAACAATATTTAGGTGTTTGATAAACAATTATTTTTAGAATTTGTTTATTATAAGTTTATATATATATATATATATTTTTTTTTTTTTGTGAGGGAAACGTTTTTGTTATGGTTAGTGTAATCAAATGCTTGACAAGTTTATTATTCTTTCTTAGGTATCAGAGCACTCACCTTCTCCCGGAACGCGGGACAAGAGCTCAAAGAGAAAATCCAACCTCAATCGCTCACTGAATGCCGAACCAGTCCCTCCGCCCATAAGCATCACTGCCAACGGTGAGTACAAATTTCTTTGCCTCCAAAATAAAAGAAATGAGAAGAATTGAATTAATTTACTACAGTGGTGAAGCTTGTAAATTAAAATTAAAAGAATCATTTACTAACCTATTTATATTTGACTGGAATCAATATAAATATGAAAGTTTTATGTTTTTCTGTCTTTATTAAGTCAATTCAGGTTGGCCAAATGGTCAGAGGCATCAGGACTTTGAGCCTGAATTTGAGATAGTGCAGTTTCGATTCTTGGCATTGACTGGAAGTGTTTACTAGTAATTCTCACCGTGAAATGTACTGGTCCGAAAGTTTTTATTTTCACCTATTTTTCAAAACTAAGGTATGTTTTGAAAATATCAACAACAACAACAAATCCAATGTGCAATAGGATAACATTTAAAATGACATGTCATACACAACTGTTGGTCAATAAATAACAAAAAATATGGATTTTCAAATAACACTGTTCTTATGGGATTAAAACCAACATCAACATCTAACAGTTGACTCAAACAACCCGACAGCCTCAGCAGACTCTTAAGTAACATTACAACTATGATAATAAATTTACAAATAACACTGTTCTTATGGGATTAAAACCAACATCAACATCTAACAGTTGACTCAAACAACCCGACAGCCTCAGCACTCTTAAGTATCATTACAACTATGATAATAAATTTACAAATAACACTGTTCTTATAGGATTAAAACCAACATCAACATCTAACAGTTGACTCAAACAACCCGACAGCCTCAGCACTCTTAAGTAACATTACAACTATGATAATACATTTACAAATAACACTGTTCTTATGGGATTAAAACCAACATCAACATCTAACAGTTGACTCAAACAACCCGACAGCCTCAGCACTCTTAAGTAACATTACAACTATGATAATAAATTTACAAATAACACTGTTCTTATGGGATTAAAACCAACATCAACATCTAACAGTTGACTCAAACAACCCGAAAGCCTCAGCACTCTTAAGTAACATTACAACTATGATAATAAATTTACAAATAACACTGTTCTTATGGGATTAAAACCAACATCAACATCTAACAGTTGACTCTAACAACCCGACAGCCTCAGCAGACTCTTAAGTAACATTACAACTATGATAATAAATTTACAAATAACACTGTTCTTATGGGATTAAAACCAACATCAACATCTAACAGTTGACTCTAACAACCCGACAGCCTCAGCACTCTTAAGTAACATTACAACTATTATAATACATTTTTTTTATTTAAAAAATATAATTTGTGAATTTAATTTTTAAGCACTACATTTATCCATGACAATACAAGAAAATTAAAATTACAAAACTTGAAAACAGTTGACTACCATGGAATAAATAAATTTACCAAAGAATTTTGGACAAAGTAAATATTTTTTAAATCATCAATAAAATGGAAGTAACTGAAATAAGATAACCGGCAAAAATTTTCTGAACGGAGTGAGGTTCAAGACTGGGAAAAAGAAACTGGTTGTTAGAAGTGTACTTGTAGAAGGGCTAACAAAACAGATATACAGGGTGGACAAAAAATATGGAAACATTTTCACAAGAACATTATTTATTTACATAGATCATTTGATAATTTTATTTTTTAATAATTGTTTTCCGTAAAGTATCATTTTTGATCAGAATAATATACTTAAAATTGTTAAATAGCGGTGAAATAGTATTGTTTAAGTTAGTTACTTTGAAATTCAAATGACCGCTACTCTGGAAAAGATAAACCTTTTGAAGTCCGGTTAGTGGTAATTAATTTCTCTTGATAAAAACCTACTTGTGGGCCATCCCCCTGAAAAGATGTAATGTCGCTAATTGTGTCAAAAAGTATATTCATTTTAACCATGATCATGTACAAGATTTTATTTTTACAAGTGAAGTCATAAAAACTTCGTGAAAGTGTTTCCATATATTTAAGTTTTCCACCCAGTATAACAATATGGTCGGGTCTGACCTTTAAACCTTGGTCTTTCATCCGCCTCTCCACCCCACATACCATTATTTATTGTTTGTCTCAAACTATGATTGAACTGAATTGCCAGTCTTAAGACATTTATAGAATCCCCCCTTGTTTCAATATGTCAATCTTGTAGGAACAGTAAACCACATTTTATTTTTCTTTCAGCTTTGACTGATTTAAAGTACTTTTTTTATTATTTCATTTTGTTTTTCTGTTTGTATCTCTAGCTTATGCACAAGCTGTTTGGCCATGTAGGCTAATTTCCATAGTATGTAATTATTTTGTAGGAATGACACATTTTTTTGTAATTTATTCTATGTTATTAGAAATTGTAAATTTCATGTATTTTTTTAGTTATTTAATGACTTATATTCTGTAATTGTGTAATTCTATGCACTGAATTTCGGAAGTAAAATTTATTTCAATTTCAGATATGTTTGAAATATATAATTATTAAAATCAAGACCAAATACCTATTCAACCATACCTGTCCTAATACGGACACTCTATTAAAAGGGCAATATGATTAAAGATTCAAAATAAGACTTCTTTGGAGGAAATATTGGCGTTTGGATAAAGAGTAATCGTACATCTCAATAAATTGACGACATTTGGATGAAAGTTAAAAACAATTGCTCCAGGTAGTACTATAGAAGTAATGTAAATTAATTGGATTCTTTTCAATTAGGGTAACACAGTTGGTTGATCCACATATCTTACATGTTCATCACCATTAATGCTTGTTGCACTCATTCACACATTGATGTTACCTATACATAATCACACGCTTTGGAACTGGATCAGTTGCACTAAATAGTGAGCGTTACCCAGGTAATACGATCCAGTCCCTCATATATTATAAGGGGCTATCTATAGCTATACAAGATCTTCTAATTTTTTGTTGTATTCTTGTAACTTGACTCTTGTAGAACTTAACTTACTTAAAAATACAGTATCAGTCTTGCTGAACAGGTCAGTGTGTCAGTTGTTGTAGGGGTTAAGATAGCCGTTTTCCAAACTGCCAAGCCAGCGCTGGGGAGTCAGCCCTATAGTAGACATTCATTCTCATCCCCAGTGGGTAAAACATGCTTTTTTTATTTCACCTGTACGGTTCGTGGTTATTATTTTAATGAGTTGCAGTGAAAGCTGTATGATTATTGAAGGTCCATTCTAATGGGCCATAAATTGATATTATGAGTTTTATTATCCAAGTTTGACATATTTTTATGTAACAAAATTTAAAAAAATTGATTTTTTTGCAAAAACCAACTTATGGTCCACTAGAACATTTCTACTTCTAACAGTTGAAACTTCAAGTGTTGCTAAACGTTCATGATTACGGACGGAATCCTTGAAATAGAAACCCTTGTTTTTGGTTTATTCATTGAGTGATATGGCCCCCTTGAATAGATCCAACTCCATCACGCTTAGCTTTATTTATTAGATGTTTAGTTTATTGTTTATTAACACATGAGAGAGAACCAGTTTCTGACAATTATTTTAAATTGTTTTATTGTAAGCTATTGATTTTTTAAATGTTTGTTAATTTTACTGTAGATCACTAATTTAATCCTTTCACTTCCTTTGCAATCCCAAAGGCTGTAAGAGATAATATTCTTTTTCTGAAAATTACCCATTTCATTTTTTTAAGCATTGTAGGAAGATTAATCAACAATGTTTAGTTAGTGTGCCTACAAATTTAAAAACAAATGGCAGATATTGTCTCTAAATTATTAATTAAATTTGATGTAAATATCATTCACTAATTAAAAATCAAGGAGTGCAGAGTAAATTGCATAAGTTATCAGATTTTAGTTTGACCTACAATTTGGAGTCAGTTTATAAATCGGTTGATAACATGGGAAGGACAATAATGCTACACTGCTGTATATTGTTGCCTGTTGAAGAATGCAAAAATTTGTTTTCGGTAATATGTCAGAAGTGTTAGGAATTTTTTGTTAGGGAGAAAATAAAATTCAGTAACCTATATTCACAAGTGTTATATTTTGCTGAATTTATTTGAACAGTGAGAATAGAGTACATTAGGTTTTAGGTTAGGTCAGTTAGACTTAAAGTATCTTTTTTATATGGTTTATTTATATTTAACAAGCTTCTTCAATATAAATCTATTTTCATAGTATTCCAGTGTTTATAGAAGTTTTCTACGATGTTTGACACATAATGGGAAATATACAAACTACATACTGATGTGGGTGTATGATTTATTATGAACATTACTTTAAATATACAAACTACATACTGATATGGGTGTATGATTTATTATGAACATTACTTTAAATATACAAACTACATACTGATGTGGGTGTATGATTTATTATGAACATTACTTTAAATATACAAACTACACACTGATTTGGGTGTATGATTTATTATGAACATTACTTTAAATATACAAACTACGTACTGATGTGGGTGTATGATTTATTATGAACATTACTTTAAATATACAAACTACGTACTGATGTGGGTGTATGATTTATTATGAACATTACTTTAAATATACAAACTAAGTACTGATGTGGGTGTATGATTTATTATGAACATTACTTTAAATATACAAACTACGTACTGATGTGGGTGTATGATTTATTATGAACATTACTTTAAATATACAAACTACATACAGATGCGGGTGTATGATTTATTATGAACATTACTTTAAATATACAAACTACGTACAGATGTGGGTGTATGATTTATTATGAACATTACTTTAAATATACAAACTACGTACAGATGTGGGTGTATGATTTATTATGAACATTACTTTAAATATACAAACTACGTACAGATGTGGGTGTATGATTTATTATGAACATTACTTTAAATATACAAACTACACACTGATGTGGGTGTATGATTTATTATGAACATTACTTTAAATATACAAACTACATACTGATGTGGGTGTATGATTTATTATGAACATTACTTTAAATATACAAACTACGTACAGATGTGGGTGTATGATTTATTATGAACATTACTTTAAATATACAAACTACGTACTGATGTGGGTGTATGATTTATTATGAACATTACTTTAAATATACAAACTACGTACAGATGTGGGTGTATGATTTATTATGAACATTACTTTAAATATACAAACTACGTACAGATGTGGGTGTATGATTTATTATGAACATTACTTTAAATATACAAACTACGTACAGATGTGGGTGTATGATTTATTATGAACATTACTTTAAATATACAAACTACACACTGATGTGGGTGTATGATTTATTATGAACATTACTTTAAATATACAAACTACATATACTGATGTGGGTGTATGATTTATTATGAACAAAACTTTAAATATACAAACTACATACAGACGTGGGTGTATGATTTATTATGAACATTACTTTAAATATACAAACTACATACTGATGTGGGTGTATGATTTATTATGAACATTACTTTAAATATACAAACTACACACTGATGTGGGTGTATGATTTATTATGAACATTACTTTAAATATACAAACTACATATAGACGTGGGTGTATGATTTATTATGAACATTACTTTAAATATACAAACTACATACTGATGTGGGTGTATGATTTATTATGAACATTACTTTAAATATACAAACTACACACTGATGTGGGTGTATGATTTATTATGAACATTACTTTAAATATACAAACTACATATACTTATGTGGGTGTATGATTTATTATGAACAAAACTTTAAATATACAAACTACATACAGACGTGGGTGTATGATTTATTATGAACATTACTTTAAATATACAAACTACATACAGACGTGGGTGTATGATTTATTATGAACATTACTTTAAATATACAAACTACATACAGATGTGGGTGTATGATTTATTATGAACATTACTTTAAATATACAAACTACATATACTTATGTGGGTGTATGATTTATTATAAACAAAACTTTAAATATACAAACTACATACAGACGTGGGTGTATGATTTATTATGAACATTACTTTAAATATACAAACTACATACAGATGTGGGTGTATGATTTATTATGAACATTACTTTAAATATACAAACTACGTACAGATGTGGGTGTATGATTTATTATGAACATTACTTTAAATATACAAACTACGTACTGATGTGGGTGTATTATTTATTATGAACATTACTTTAAATATACAAACTACGTACAGATGTGGGTGTATGATTTATTATGAACATTACATTAAATATACAAACTACGTACTGATGTGGGTGTATGATTTATTATGAACATTACTTTAAATATACAAACTACGTACTGATATGGGTGTATGATTTATTATAAACATTACTTTAAATATACAAACTACATACTGATATGGGTGTATGATTTATTACGAACATAACTTTAAATATACAAACTACATACTGACGTGGGTGTATGATTTATTATGAACATTACTTTAAATATACAAACTACATACTAATGTGGGTGTATGCTATATTATGAACATTGCTTTAAATATACAAACTACATACAGATGTGGGTGTATGATTTATTATGAACATTACTTTAAATATACAAACTACATACTGATATGGGTGTATGATTTATTATGAACTTTATTTTAATTTTCAAACTACATACTGATGTGGGTGTATGATTTATTATGAACATTACTTTAAATATACAAACTACACACTGATGTGGGTGTATGATTTATTATGAACATTACTTTAAATATACAAACTACGTACTGATGTGGGTGTATGATTTATTATGAACATTACTTTAAATATACAAACTACACACTGATGTGGGTGTATGATTTATTATGAACATTACTTTAAATATACAAACTACATACAGATGTGGGCGTATGATTTACTATGAACATTACTTTAAATATACAAACTACGTACTGATGTGGGTGTATGATTTATTATGAACATTACTTTAAATATACAAACTACACACTGATGTGGGTGTATGATTTATTATGAACATTACTTTAATTATACAAACTACGTACTGATGTGGGTGTATGATTTATTATGAACATTACTTTAAATATACAAACTACGTACTGATGTGGGTGTATGATTTATTATGAACATAACTTTAAATATACAAACTACGTACTGATGTGGGTGTATGATTTATTATGAACATTACTTTAAATATACAAACTACGTACTGATGTGGGTGTATGATTTATTATGAACAATACTTTAAATATACAAACTACATACAGATGTGGGTGTATGATTTATTATGAACATTACTTTAAATATACAAACTACACACTGATGTTGGTGTATGATTTATTATGAACATTACTTTAAATATACAAACTACGTACTGATGTGGGTGTATGATTTATTATGAACATTACTTTAAACATACAAACTACACACTGATGTTGGTGTATGATTTATTATGAACATTACTTTAAATATACAAACTACGTACTGATGTGGGTGTATGATTTATTATGAACATTACTTTAAATATACAAACTACATACTGACGTGGGTGTATGATTTATTATGAACATTACTTTAAATATACAAACTACGTACAGATGTGGGTGTATGATTTATTATGAACATTACTTTAAATATACAAACTCCGTACAGATGTGGGTGTATGATTTATTATGAACATTACTTTAAATATACGAACTACGTACTGATGTGGGTGTATGATTTATTATGAACATTACTTTAAATATACAAACTACGTACAGATGTGGGTGTATGATTTATTATGAACATTACATTAAATATACAAACTACGTACTGATGTGGGTGTATGATTTATTATGAATATTACTTTAAATATACAAACTACGTACTCATTTGGGTGTATGATTTATTATGAACATTACTTTAAATATACAAACTACATACTGATGTGGGTGTATGATTTATTACGAACATTACTTTAAATATACAAACTACATACTGACGTGGGTGTATGATTTATTACGAACATTACTTTAAATATACAAACTACATATTAATGTGGGTGTATGCTTTATTATGAACATTACTTTAAATATACAAACTACATACTGATGTGGGTGTATGATTTATTATGAACATTACTTTAAATATACAAACTACATACTGATGTGGGTGTATGATTTATTATGAACATTACTTTAAATATACAAACTACATACTGATGTGGGTGTATGATTTATTATGAACATTACTTTAAATATACAAACTACACACTGATTTGGGTGTATGATTTATTATGAACATTGCTTTAAATATACAAACTACGTACTGATGTGGGTGTATGATTTATTATGAACATTACTTTAAATATACAAACTACGTACTGATGTGGGTGTATGATTTATTATGAACATTACTTTAAATATACAAACTACGTACTGATGTGGGTGTATAATTTATTATGAACATTACTTTAAATATACAAACTACGTACTGATGTGGGTGTATGATTTATTATGAATATTACTTTAAATATACAAACTACATACAGATGTGGTTGTATGATTTACTATGAACATTACTTTAAATATACAAACTACATACAGATGTGGGTGTATGATTTATTATGAACATTACTTTAAATATACAAACTACATACAGATGTGGGTGTATGATTTATTATGAACATTACTTTAAATATACAAACTACGTACTGATGTGGGTGTATGATTTATTATGAACATGACTTTAAATATACAAACTACGTACTGATGTGGGTGTATGATTTATTATGAACATTACTTTAAATATACAAACTACACACTGATGTGGGTGTATGATTTATTATGAACATTACTTTAAATATACAAACTACGTACTGATGTGGGTGTATGATTTATTATTTATTTATTTATTTATTTATTTTATTTTCATGCTCCAATACAGGTACTAGACCCAATTACATTGAGGCAGTTCATACATTTATACATTAATCTTTCTCGTGGGAGGTTTACAGCATAATCACTCAATCAAACCTATGTCTATATATAGTCTTATCACTAGGCAACAAATATAAATTCTAACAATTAATCAAAACAAACAACGATATAAATATAATAAATAGTACAATGAGAAGAAAAAACATATATATATACAGCAACGATCTAGACTGTTAAAGGCACATTTTACATTAAATATATGAAAAAATAGAAGGAAAATAATAAACATTTTTGCGAAAAATAAATTATTTAGTTAATGGGACTTGAAAAACATTAGACATTTATATTTAAAAGCCCTAACTGTATCCAGAAATATGTCTATTTCGATCCCCGCTGAAAGCATCGAATTATAATCCCTCATCATCCGGAAAAGAGGCAAGGATGCATGAGCAACAGTGCGAACATTTGGCAGTAAGAATAGCTGTTTGTTCCTGGTACTAAAGTTTGGGACTCTGAAGCAGACACTCTCCAAGCCGGCCGAGTCATCCACCCTCCCCCTGACCAGGCCCCACAGGAAAACTTGACCCATCACCAGTCTCCTTTGACTTAATCTCTCAAACCCAAACATATCCAGCAGCTCACTGTATGGAATTAAATAGGTGTATACATTAAAAGACTTATAAAAAAGATATCGTAAAAATCGTTTTTGGATACGCTCAACCTCATCTTCATAAGTTGAATAAAATGGATTCCACACAGGAGCCGCACATTCAAGTCTCGACCTGACCAAGGCTCTGTACAGTAAGATTGACGTTCTTAAACTTTTGAAATGTTTCCCTTGTCTAATAATTAACCCCATCATTCGGCTTGCACCAGCAATGCATTTACATATATGTACTGAAAACGATAATGTGCTATCCAAATAAACACCCAGATCTCTCACTAAGTCCACTCTTGACAGAGCAACACCATTTAGATAATAATCATTTTTAGTTAAAATCTTAGATCTAGTAAAAGTCATAACATTACATTTTAATACATTAAAGTTCATTTTATTGATTTCACTCCATTTATATACATTATCAAGATCTGCCTGCAGTCCAATAGCATCATTCTGATTATATATTTGTTGAAGCAGTTTTAAGTCATCCGCAAAAAGTAAAGCTTTTACAGAATGCACATTCTCACACAAATCATTTATCATAATTGTAAATAAACAAGGTCCCAAATTTGAGCCCTGAGGTACACCTGATTGCACTATAAAAGTTGACGACTTTTGCCCTTTGTAGTATATGAACTGTTTCCTATTAACCAAATAAGATGTAAACAAGTGAATTAGACTATCAGACAAACCATAATAATGTAATTTTTTTAACAAAATCAGATGATCCACCCTATCAAAAGCCTTGGCCAGGTCGAGAAATATGGCGTCTGTCTGGGTCATTGAGTCCAAACCAGATGATATATAGTTAGTAAAAGACAACAAATTCGTGTTAACTGATCTACCCGGAATGAAACCGTGTTGACTGGATGAAAGGTATTTACTGAAGTGATGAAATAAAAATTTGTGTATAATTGACTCATAAATCTTAGCTGGTACTGATAAAATAGCAACAGGTCTGTAATTAACGACTTGAGATTCTTTACCAGATTTGAAAATAGGTGTTACTTTTGTAACTTTCCATCTTTCAGGAAAAATACCGGTTCTTAAACTTAAATTAAACATAAAAGTAAGGGGTTCAATTAAAAAATCTGCGCATCCTTTAAATAGGTATTGTGGCAAAAAATCTGGCCCTGTGGTACATGTTGATTTGAGCTTTTTTATTGCAAGACACACGTCCACCCGTGTAACCTGGGTCAGGGACAGGCAAGACACGCCCGGCAACGAGGGTTCTACTAACACCTTACTTGCAAGAGGTTCCTCAGTATAATTACTATAAACTGAACTAAAGTATTGTTCAAAGGCACTAGCAATATCACTACCACTGTTTAATTGCATCCCATTGTACTCCATTATTAACATATTATTCTTAACTGTTTTTTTACTTTTTACAAATTGCCAAAACTTATTAGAGTTAGATTGAATTTTGTCCTCAATGTCATGTATGTAATTAGAGTATGAAGCTTTAATATCTTTTTTCACCAGTGATCTAACGTGTTTAAAACTGTCAATGTCTTCTTTTTTATTATACCTCTTAATTTTTTTCCGTAACTTTTCTTTCAATTTTATATTTGATATTATTGTTTTTGTAAACCAAAAGGGATACTTGCATGGTTTTGAATTCTTTTTTAAGCAAGTTTTGTTAAGAACTATGTATATTTTATCATAAAAAATATCAAGAGCCTTATTTACATCTGTAACTGAGTATAATTCATCCCAATTAATTTTAGCTATATGGTGATAAAGTTGTAGGAAGTCTGTTTTATGAAAACTATAGCCACCTTCCGCACTTGCCCCTGACCTACAAGATAAAGGAGTAGCGATAGCAAACCCCACCTCCAATGCCGGATGATAAGGATCCTCCCCCACTAATGGGTCTTGACAGCGTGTGACATTAGTGCTATCAATATTTGTAATAACTAGATCTAAGGTTTTATCTTGATAGTTACAAATATTATTTCTTAACATTAAGTTTTGTTCATTCAAAAAAGTAAGCAATGATTTGCATAAATTATCACCCATTGATAGATCATAAAACATTCCGTATATTTGTAAATTAAAATCACCTAAAATGATAATATTACAATTAACAGTTAAATGTATTTGGTGTAAGCTGTCAAAGAATGTCTGATATGTGGCAAAGTGTGACCTTGGACGAATGTAAACAACGCATATGTATAATGACCCACCTTTACTGTTTGGTATTTTTACCCACACACATTCAATTCCTCCCGTGTTTATATCTAGTTTTTCTAGTCGGGTGCAAACGATGTCACTTGCCACCGCCAACAACACCCCACCACCAATCGACAACCCTGATGCTTCCAGCGTTCGATCATTTCGAAATACATTATATGATTCCGGAAATAACTCCGATGTATTTATACTTGAATTCAGAAAAGTTTCAGTCAATGCTAATATTTTATAATTATCTGCTAATATATTACTAAAAAATAAATTGGTTTTTGTTCTCAAGCCCCTTACATTTTGATAATAAATATTATACATGAAACATTTCAATTTTGTTACAATTAACCAAGCAAATAAACGGCATAAACACTAGTAGACAGCTTAGAAATGAAAAACTAGAGTCATTAGATATATAATTTGCGTACGATGCGTACTTCATTTGAAAATAAATATTAAAATAAATTATGGCAAGCATATAATCATCGATAGACCTAAATTATACAATAAATACCATGCATGCTTGTACAAAGAACATCATATATACTTAAATAGAGCTCCAATATAAAACAATATTTTACATAATAAATACTATTTGCATGCTTACAAATGAAGAAAAAATTTAATCTTAATGACAACCTATTAAAATAATAAATAATGTAATAAATACTATTCATGCTTAAAAATATATCAAAGCTTACCAGACTAAATTGAGTAGGAAACCAATTCATGTTGTTTACAAAGTGTCTAAATCTCGAGATGAAGATATCTTGATTGCTGGTGACTTCCCCTTCTCCTTCCGCACAAAGATGTTACAATTGGACGTCCACACTTGACTGTAATTTTTCTTCCTCGCAGCCTCCCGAGTGATCCTTAGCAGCTCTCTGTTGGCGGCTGTCAGGGACTCATTGACAAATATGCGGTTTTCGCTACTGTATCCCAAGTCTGTGGCCTTGAAGTTTGTCCTCACCTTTCTCTTGCTGTAAAACTCATCCCTATCAATACGGCGGGCAAATTTGATTATAATAGGTCTAGGATTTTCGGCGTTTCCTCGACCCATCCGGTGAACAGCATCGATACGATTATCAGTCCAATCAGGAAACCGCAAAGCATGTGCCAAACGAAGAATAACACTAAAAATGTTTTCATTACTTTCCTCAGGGATGCCATAAATGATCAAATTGTTTCTGTGCGAGTACTGCTCAGAGTCATTCAATCGGTTTTCCATTATAGTTAATGTTCTGGTTAAATTAACATTTTCATCTTTAACTTTATTAAGTTCGTCTATACAACCTTTTATCTTACTATCTTGTTCGGATAACATATTTTTAATATCACTAATTTCAGAATGACATAGTTCAATAGAGTTACCTAGATCTTTTTGTTCCTTTTTTATTTCTTTAATATCTAAGGAGTTCTTCTCAAGTAAACCAAGAATGGAATTAAGTTTGTCGTCCAGTGACAGTAGAGTTGGAGGTTCAGCCGAATCGCTGTCAGACTTTGCAGCTGCTCGTGTGGTGACCTTGGACCCAGTTGGCGGTGACATCGCTCCTGGTTATCAGATAACGAACTATGGCAACTACTAACAGGCTCCTACAGAAGTAAAAAGTGCTATTTTCCGGGAAACCACTTCACAAAACACTATGAAACTTTCACAACACTAATCTGGGTATTAAGTAATTATCTGTCTTAAATTTGGTGTAAATCAGACTAGTTTAACCCGACAAAAAACAACAACGTTCACGGAGCTGTTACTAAGACGTGTCACGCACTACTCATCCCCTCTCTTATCATTATGAACATTAAGCATTATGAACATTACTTTAAATATACAAACTACACACTGATGTGGGTGTATGATTTATTATGAACATTACTTTAAATATACAAACTACGTACTGATGTGGGTGTATGATTTATTATGAACATTACTTTAAATATACAAACTACACACTGATGTGGGTGTATGATTTATTATGAACATTACTTTAAATATACAAACTACACACTTATGTGGGTGTATGATTTATTATGAACATTACTTTAAATATACAAACTACGTACTGATGTGGGTGTATGATTTATTATGAACATTACTTTAAATATACAAACTACGTACTGATGTGGGTGTATGATTTATTATGAACATTACTTTAAATATACAAACTACACACTTATGTGGGTGTATGATTTATTATGAACATTACTTTAAATCCCCTTATGACAGTTAATAAACATTTTCAGATACATATAAACTCTTCCTCATTCAAATAATCTTATTTTGTCTTTAAACAGTGAAAATTAGAATATTTACTATTTAGAATGGGTGACAGTTTGGTATCCAAAAGAGCTGTTTTATTCCTCGACCTCAGATCAACAAAGTCAGCTGTTCCGTGACTTAATTGCCACACTGAGCATGACTGAGTGATTATTAATGATTCTTCTTACCGTCATGACCAGTTGTTTTCCAGGGGAATCTGACCTTGGCAATCTATTCTCTTTGCCAACAGGGCACTTAAATTGAATACTTACAGCAGCTTGTTTATTACATATGAGACGCAGACACATTTTTTTGTGTATTTTAAGGCAGTTATGAATGATTATATGAGTGTAGGATGAGTGTGGATGATCTGTGTCTTCTGGTTACTAATTGAGTTCGACTGTTCCTCAGAAAGGGCCATTTATTAAAGCCCAATAGCCAGGGCAACTAAGGGACCACAGCTTTAAGTGGAATCTGAACCACGTATGATTTTTAGCTAATTGACAGGCTTGATACTCAGTTCTGTCCTCTATTCAACACTGATTACCACAGTGTCCATGCCGATAGCAATTATGGAATGGACACCATGTTGGTATTAAGAGGACCGCATATAGAACCTATTGCCTACAATCTCTATAACACTTTGTCACTAAGATGGGTTACAACAGTGCGGCACCAGTGCCAACGATTGATTCATAGCTTTTAAAAATCTGGTGAATATCCAACTCTATTAAATTTCATAACTTTTTTATTATTCTAAATTTAGTTGAATTTTTCCAACAAGTCAGTGTTTTTGACTGGACAACGTTCCGATAAGTAAGAAACTCATCTCGTTCAGACATACAACCTATTTTCTGAAGTCTGTAAAAAGTAATTGTGACAGGACCTGTTCTTCAAGCCTTTCTTCTTCTCTATTTGTATAATTAATGTAAGTTAATTTAAGCCACTTGAGAATGAGAGGAGTTTCATACCTCTCGAAACGTCATGTAGTTAAAAAACTGACTCGTTGGAAAAGTCCAACTAAATATAGATTAATAATATCTCCAATGATATAATAAACTTCAAACAAACACTACAGGTTTTGTCAAATAGTTTCATAGTTAGCATGTTTGGTGAAGTACAAAACAAATGAACTTGACACAACTCAAATTTATTAAAATATAAGTACAATATGCGTAGTAAAATTATCTTATGTGAAGCCCTCTGGTCTAAGGAAGGTAAGCGTGGTTTGCCGAAATGGATCACTAGTATTTGTGCATTTTGTAGTTATATTGTAATGTTTTGTACTTCTACTGCAGTATATTTTTGCATTGTGCATTTGTGTATTGTGTGTAATATATTTGTGTTGTGTCATGTTCACTTGTACTTGTACTTTATATGTACCAACACGTAGTATACTATGTCAATTAAAAAACTATAGTAAAATTATAGCTATCAAAAAAGTGTGAAAATCAAACATCTCAATGATTTTGGACATCCGTATTCAAATTTAGAAAACAATCTTGAAATAAGTACAATAAAGGAACATTTTGTCAACAATAGAATAATGTTTAGAAATTTATTAGAGTGCTTAATACAATCCACATATACCGTTGAATAATGAAGACTTTTTGGCAAAACACTAACTATTTAATTAATTTTTAAAATACCCAGATTAATTTTACTAATTTATGTATTTTTATAAATTTAAAAACAATTTCTATAATTAATTAACAAATGATGGCTCAACAGATTTGTTTCTAAACTTGTAATATTCGTGATGATAACGTAGAAAAGTTCAATTGGAAGTTGTACAGTAAAATATTTGAAAATGTAAAAGGTAAGATTGTATTTGTTTTAATAAAATGTGTAGAAATATGGTGATTGATTTTGTGAATCCACTAATTATATTAGAGGTTTATATTACCTTAAATATTAAACCACTAATTATAGTTTGAGGGAGGTAAACTAGGTTCACCATACTTATTACACACTAGTACTCATATTAGAGGTTTATATTACCTTAAATATTAAACCACTAATTATAGTTTGAGGGAGGTAAACTAGGTTCACCATACTTATTACACACTAGTACTCATATTCTAATAACTTTGTATTTAG
>JAQJVL010000221.1:224435-229435 GCA_035578905.1 Stictocephala bisonia | reverse complement strand
TTCGCCTAACGTGTCGAGGCCGCAGGCTGAGACACCGGCTCTCACTGTGCCTGAGGTTCCTTCTGAGCCTGCAGGCGTTTCTGTTGAGGTTGCTTGTGGTTCGGCTCCAGCTGCCGTTCCTACTACTTCTTTGGGTTCTCCTGCTCTTCTGCAGCTGAGCTACCACAAGCTACCTAACCCTCTCACGCCCATGATCCAGAATCTCCCTGTGATCGATGGGATGGATCCTGAGGAGCTTCTTAAGTTTCTGGTGGCCTTTCTCAGACTTAGTGAGATGCCCGGCATACAGGCTGGGGACTTGCTTCGTCTGGTTTTCCCTTATTGTAGAGGTCCCGTTGGGGAGTTGCTGAGTTCTGTCTTGGCCAGTGATGCCTCGGTGGACTCGTTCCATCGAGAGTTATTTTCATCGTTTCTTCCCCTTCGACTCAGGGAGAGGATGGTCATGGACAGATTTTATCGGTCGCAGGGTAGGGGCGAGTCTCTGGCAGCCTATGTCTCTTCAGTCAAGGAAGCTCGTCAAGCGTTGCGCCTCACCCTTTCTGAAGCTGACACCGTTCGTGTCATCCTGGATGGCATTTCTCCCGAAGAACGGTGCAGATTGGTTTTTGCTGGTGTTCCTTCGACTTTTCGGGAGCTGCATCAGCTGTGCATTGTTTCGCGCAGCGTGCAGTTCTCAGACCAGCAAGGGAGGGATTCTGAGTCATCGTGCTCTCCCCACCCGTCGACCGGCTATGTCTGTAGGTGTGAGTCAGCCAGTGGAGGGTCGTGGTTCTCGGCCTCCGGTTGTGTGTTTTGCTTGTGGCCAACCTGGTCACATTCGACGTGACTGTCCACGTGCTCGAGGTCGTGGGGCGGGAAACGCTCAGCGCGGGGGGTTGCCTCCACAGTAGCTACCCGCGTTGTTGCGACTGACCGTGGCCATTTGCCTCTGACACGTGCCCATAGCAGGAGTGGCGGGGATTTTTCGGGCCTTGCTGGCATGGCTTCCCTGGGACTTAGTGCGGTCACCTCGGTGTGTCCTGGCGTTTTTGTTTCTTTTGGTGGTACGGTGTGTCGAGCCCTTCTTGATTCTGGTTCGGCATGCAGTATCATCAGCCTTTCTCTTTTTGAGTCCCTTGACGCCTTAGGACTTGTCAGGCACACCGAGCCTTCTTCTATTACGTGCTGGACGGCATCCCAAACTCCTCTACCTATAATTCTAAAGGCGTTTTTCCATTTTAAAATTGAAGGATTTTCCTGGAGGTGGGGTTTTCTTGTTGCCAAGGACCTGGCGGTTTCTTGTATCCTAGGGGCAGACTTTATTTCTAAGAGTGGTATGGTGCTTGACCTCCAGAAGCGCCAGATATTTTTCAAGTTTAATCGGCGAGTTTTGGTGCCTCTAGTAGGTGATTCTGACTGCCCTCCTGCAGTCAGAGAGGTGGGTTGTGAGCCCGAACAACCCAAGGTGGATCCGGTTGGTCATCTCCCCCCTGAGCAGGCGGAGGCCATTAGGAGGCTGTGTTTGCGGTTTCCTGATGTGCTTACGCCGGAGCTTGGGGTCACTTCTCTTCTGGAGTATGAGATCCACCTCACCGATTCTCAGCCAGTTAGAAGTCATCCGTACAAACTTGCTCCCCCAAAGATGGAGGTTATGAGGGCTATGATTGAAGATCTTCTGAGCAAGGGTGTGATTGAACCGTCTCGTTCTGCTTATGCCAGTCCAGCTTTTCTTGTGCCCAAGCCTAATGGTAAGTCTAGGCTTGTGATGGATTATCGGAGGCTCAACGCTAAGGTCGCTATTGACTCGGTACCTCTGCCTGATTTGCATTCTGCGTTTGATTGGTTCGGTAAGGCTAAGTTTTTCAGTGTGTTTGATTTGAACCAGGCCTACCATCAGATTCCATTGAAGAAGGAATCACGGCCCATGACTAGCTTCTGTGTTCCCTGGAATCTCTATCAGTTCACTAGGGTTCCTATGGGTCTTGCTGTGGGTGCCCAGACTCTTACTCGTCTGCTTGATTCCATCTTCCATGATGTGAAGTTCAAGTTTGTTTTCAATTACCTGGACGATCTTCTTGTCTACAGTGAGACTTTCGGGGAACACATGCAACATCTGGAGGAAGTTCTTAGTCGCCTCAAATCAGCTGGCCTTACCGTCAATCCAGAGAAAGTCACTTTTGCTCGTCCTGAGATTTCTTTTCTGGGTCATCTTATCTCTTCTCGAGGCGTCTGCATAGATTCTGCGAGGACCCAGGGCATTCGGGATTTTCCTCCCCCCAGAGATGCCAAGGGGATTGCCCGTTTTGTGGGGATGGTGAATTTTTACCGTCGCTTCATCCCTAACGTGGCCGAGCTTGCTGCCCCGTTGAACGAGCTGCGAAAGGAAGGTGTCCCTTTTGTGTGGGGCCAAGCTCAGCAGACTGCCTTTGATGCTCTCAAGGAGGCTATCATGCAACCTCCTGTCCTGCGTATGCCTGATTTCAGCAGAGAATTTATTCTTCAGACTGATGCCTCCTCCTCCGCCATTGCTGCTGTTCTTTCTCAGGAGTTTGATGGGGTCAGGCAGCCCATCGCTTTTGCTTCGAGGACGTTGTCTCACCAGGAAAGGAAAGCTTCTTCCATCTATGAGTTAGAGTGTCTGGCTGTTGTCTTCGGTACGGACAAGTTTCGGCGTTTCTTGGAACACGCTGAGTTCTTGCTGGAGACTGACAATCAGGCACTATCTTGGCTTCTTGCCCATCCCCGACAGCTCGGGAAAATTGGTCGCTGGGTGGTCAAAATTTCTGCCTTTAAGTTCCGAGTTCAACATCTTAGGGGTACCCAGAATGTCATCGCGGATGCTCTTTCCCGCATGTACCACGAACCCAGTGATCCACCGACTGAGGCTGTTGCTCAGTGTGGTGCTGTTCTTCTGGATTTTCCTCTGGCTTTTGACGACCTACTGTCCCATCAGCAGAAAGATCCTGAGCTGTCAGTCATCTTAGGTGAGCTTCGAGAGGGAGGTGCCCACCCTCCCTATTTTCTGTCCAAAGGGGTACTCTGTTGCCGTCCTCGACAGAGGGGTGAACCCCGTGTAGTGCTGCCTAGTCATCTAGTACCGATGGTCTTTCAGTATTATCACTCTTCCCTTGTGGGCGGTCATCTTGGCATTCATAAGACCATCGCTAAGATTCGTAGGTACTTCATCTGGAAGGGCATGGACCGGGATGTTGCTGGCAGAGTGCGGGCTTGTCACTTGTGCTCTCTCAGCAAGCCTAGTCAGAATGCAAGGTTAGGGTTGTTATCTTCTGAGGTGGCCGAGCGTCCTTTTGAGAAGGTGTTCATCGACTACGTGGGTCCTTTTCCCCGTAGCAAGTCAGGTAGCTCCTACCTACTTGTTTGTGTGGATGCTTTCTCGAAGTTCGTTTGGCTTTTCCCACTTCGGAGTGCCACGGCTAAGCTCACCATCCGTGCTCTCCAGTCCCAACTCTTCCAGCACTTTGGTGTGCCTTCCACTCTTGTGTCCGACAACGGTAGCCAGTTTACCTCCCATGAGTTTCGTAGGTTCTGTTTTGGCAATGGTATCAGGCATGTGACTACCTCTCCGTATTACCCACAGCCTTCTCATGCAGAGCGGTTCAACCGCAATCTTCGGTCTGCCCTTATTTCCTTCCATGCTGAGAAGCAGAACACCTGGGATGAGAGTCTCTCTTGGCTCCAGCTTGCTTTTAACTCTTCTAAGCATGAGAGTCACAATGCCACTCCCTTCGAAATTCTACATGGCTACCCTCCTAACAACCCTTTGTCCAACTTGTGGAGGTTAGAGGATCTTCTACCTACGCCAGGTGCCACTGACGTAGTGTCCACGTGGCGGGCTGCTCGGCGCAACCTGCTACGTGCTAGAGAGAGAGTGAGGAGGAGGTATGATAAGGGTCGTACTCCTAACCCTTTTCAGGTTGGAGATCTAGTTCTTTGTCAGGCTCACCCGGTCAGTTCGGCCGCGGAACGAAGAGCTGCAAAGTTGTGCTATCGGTGGTCTGGTCCCCACCGCATCGACAGGTTTTTGTCACCGGTGACTGCTCTGCTGGTTGATCCCCAGTCAGGCAGGGTGTTTAGGAAAGCCCATGTGTCCCAGCTTAAGGCTTTCCGGGGAACGGTTGGTCCAGGAGTTGGTGTTCCTGGGGGTTTCTTGGGGCAAAGAGATTGATCACCTCTGCGCCCTAGGTGGCTGTTCTGAGAGAGTCTTCTTTCTCTCTTTTTTCTTGTCGGGCCCGACAGTCAGGGTAGTTTGTTCCCTGTTCGAGGGGTTTCCCCTCTTAGTTTCTCTTGGACGTCCTTGGAGCACCACTCTTCGGAGGTCTTCTTCGTCTTCTGTTGGGTTCCCTGAGGTACCGAGTTTTCTCCCCTGCCTGGGTGTGTTGAGGTTTGCAGAGGGAGGTCTGCAAACCTCAACAGATTCTTTTTTTTTTTTTTTTTTTTTTTTTAAACCACTAATTATAGTTTGAGGGAGGTAAACTAGGTTCACCATACTTATTACACACTAGTACTCATATTAGAGGTTTATATTACCTTAAATATTAAACCACTAATTATAGTTTGAGGGAGGTAAACTAGGTTCACCATACTTATTACACACTAGTACTCATATTAGAGGTTTATATTACCTTAAATATTAAACCACTAATTATAGTTTGAGGGAGGTAAACTAGGTTCACCATACTTATTACACACTAGTACTCATATTAGAGGTTTATATTACCTTAAATATTAAACCACTAATTATAGTTTGAGGGAGGTAAACTAGGTTCACCATACTTATTACACACTAGTACTCATATTAGAGGTTTATATTACCTTAAATATTAAACCACTAATTATAGTTTGAGGGAGGTAAACTAGGTTCACCATACTTATTACACACTAGTACTCATATTAGAGGTTTATATTACCTTAAATAATATTAAACCACTAATTATAGTTTGAGGGAGGTAAACTAGGTTCACCATACTTATTACACACTAGTACTCATATTAGAGGTTTAT